>JAOPHQ010004850.1:0-62500 GCA_030340625.1 Merluccius polli
AGAGTAAATCATGCCTGTAAGCGTGTCGACTCGGCAGGGAAAATATTAAATGAGAAAAATTGATCTACAGGAGAATACATATTGAATGCCATACAGAATGCGTGAGAGCCTTACTGCATTATATCCCATTATATTTTGAATTGTCAACTGGTGCCTGAATTTTGTGTTTTCCTTTACATAAATAAAGACATTTCCACCATAAATCGATTCAGAAAAGAAACAAATTGGTGGATAAAAAGTGTTTGATGCTTAAAATTTCCTAAGCGAGGACCCCACAGACCCCCCACTTAATGCCCCCCGCCCCATGTTCAAACGAAACCTACGCCACTGGGTGCAATTCACCACCACTCTTGTGGTAAACAGACTTAGGTCATTCACAGTTACCAATAGCTGGAATATTATTTCTCCTCTTCATTAACGCTGTTATCATTTCACTACAAAACTCACACACATTGAAATGCTCAGCGTAAATTCAATGAGGAAGACTATCTATAACACATCCATTCCATCTGTCTCTGCCGCTCTTCCCCTTCCTGCTTCTTATCAGCTGATCTATGGGCGTTTACTCTTTCAGCTAAACCAATCAGATTTTACCACGATCTCCGTGTGCTGTCAAACTTTAAAATCTGTTCTCCTCTCTGCTGCTGTCAGCTGTCATTTCAGAGCGAATTGCTGCAACCCTCCTCCACCCCATTCACCTTAAGTTTCATCACTTACAAGTTCATATTGAGCCATCAGAAGACCACCCCTCTTCATATCCTCCAGATCTCCAGCATCCTCCTCATCCTATCACCACCACCAGTGTCTAGACTCCATCGAGGGCTATCCTATATTATCGGTAGCTGCTCTACCCCCTTTAAATTGATGATGTCACTACGGGTCTAATCGCAAAGACTCTTAAACATTCTCATCCCTATGCTGACGTCACAATGGCGTCACTTAAATAAAGTCTCTCCTGATTGAAATAGGACAGTTGTGCTCCGTGTTTGGGTCTGTATGTCCAAAACGTCAGTGGCTCTGAGTAAGGTAGGCTAATTGCCATTAAAGCACAGGCTGAAATATTGAGTACTGGTGATTAATGTCACAAATACGGTTAGGTCTGCTGTGGCGGGAACAAGACAGGGCTGAGATAGGGTCAGCTGACATTCAGGTTAACCGGTGACGCTCCTGCGACACGAACCCTTTGATATTTAACGACAGTTTCAATTAATGGAGAGAGGAAAAAAACATATAAATGCCGGGTGAACTTTGCAAAGTCTCTGCTGACGTGGGCTTTGATGTCGTCAGGATGTTTGAGGAGCTTGGCCTTAGTCTGACACCAGCAAACTACACCCTGGCAGTGTGGCTATGAAGACAGTGATGATGCTGGGCACACACTATCCAAACACGCTCACGAATATGTAAAAAAATACTAAAACGTTTTGATATTCATTCCAAGTTTCCCAATCAATTCTGTGTTCAAAATGTTTCCCATTTTAGAGTCCCGGTAGCTGATCAAGCTGTTACTATTTTGGAGACGCTTTGTTATAAAGCGACTTTCAGTGAATACAGATTGAGGCTTGATTAGGGAGATGCTAGGGGGTTTAGTAGTCATCTTGCGATGATCTCAATGAGGCCTACAGGTATGGGGACTGCAGACATGGGGATCAAACCCAGAACCTTGTGAGTCAAAACTCCCTTAGCCATCTGCACTATACAACCCCCTTGAAAGGACACTCCAAATTAAGAAACAGTGTCGAGTAGGGTTCAATTCTGTCAGGGTTGGGGGCCACTTTCATGTGAATTGGGGACCTCGATTCCGGTTATTGAAAGAAATTATCATCATTAGATTTCCAAAAACGTGCCCACGGGTTTGGTCCTGCTCTGAATGATAAATGAAGGTGTCTGGTTAATGAAGACTGAAGATGCACGCGTTCACGATCATCTCCTATATAACCCTTATGAATATTTAAGATTCTTTAATTCTGTATATAATTGTGCACTAAGGGCTTTGCATCTCTATAGACTTCACAAATAAAGTGTGTAATGGAAGAGACGGTCCGAGCTATATCCATTAATCATTGAATTAATTAACTGTTGAAAATCTGGGACATTGTATGGATATGATCCACTGGGGAGCTGGAGGAGTCGTACAGCAGACGTCCATTCTGTATGGAACGTGTATTTAAAATGAACCGACTCACTAACAAACGCTTTTAAGAGTTTCTTCATGTCGCTCCTGAATCTTTAAGTTACAGGTTCAAACACAATTTTTTATTTATTTTTAAATCAGAATACACTGACATTCTTATAACGAATATATATATATATATATCAGAGGTTGCGCTAGACTTTTTCGTTGTCCGTCATTTTGACTGACAGGGTGATAAAAATCCCGTCATAATCTAGTTTTTACCGGTCACTTTAATTTTTTAAATGATAGTAATGACATGTTCAATAGCATTTAATTTGAATTCATTTTTAATTAATATTCAGTCCAAACAAGCTGAACAAATAATCCACACCGTGGATACACACATCAAGCAGAAGAATATGCAAGAATATCGGCCGCCAGGCGATTCGCGTATAGTGGGGCTTGACGGTGGATTCATCACCACAATGCGGCGGCGGGAGCTAGTTGATCCACTAGTCAACACGCGGGAGCTAGTTGATCCACTAGTCAACACACCGCCAAGCGAACGAGTTTTCAAGGCGGCGCGGTGACGCGGGGCTTCACGGTCAACCTTCCTCCTGGTCCGCATGGACTTGGATCGCGTCCCGCTTGCGCGTAATCAAATGTTGCAAGTGGGTTTGGTGGTTTCAAATGTTTCAACACTCAACTGCCGTGACATTTTTCTTCTTTTCTACTTTTCTTCTTCTACAAGAGCCAATTAATATGCTCATTGCCACCAAGTGGTCAGGGTGTGAATTGCAATCTGTCAAAATGACGGGACGGCCCTCAGATTTTTCCGTCACCGTTTTAAAAAAAAAACGGTCAATGACGGAAAAAATATTCGGTTAACGCGACCCCTGATATACAGTATATATACCATGGCCTGGGTGAATACTCGATTCTGATTGGCTGGAGAGGTGTGGATTATTTTTCGATAACATGCACGGCCATGACACAAGCAGTCTTATCACCAGTCTAAAAATGTATGCGCTAAATGAAAAGTTAATACCTGTCAACTTGTACTGGACTACGGGGGGGGACTACGTTTAGAAAGCTTCCCCGTTGCCATATCGTTACTAAGGTTGTCTCTATTTACTGGAGAAATAAGGTAAGGTTGCCATGTCGTTACTAAGATCGTCTCTTTTTACTGGAGTAATAAGGTAACATCCGCATTCAGGGGCGGACTGGCCATCGGGCATACCGGGCAAATCCCCGGTGGGCCGACGCGCATTTGGGCCGGTCCCGATTTTTTCTGGGCCGGTCCAGGACTGTCATAATACGTCGGCTGTAGGTCCGGGGCGTGTTACGACCCCCCCCCCCCCGTCAACAATCGCGCAACCCCAAGGCCAGTCCAGGACAAAATTGCCCGGGCCGATTTTTGTTCCCAGTCCGCCCCTGTCCGCATTCCATATGAATCTCATGTTAACTGATATTGGGCATTAGTCAGACCCAGGCATTAGTCAGACCCATTTATTTCTCCGGTCATTTGCCGTTTGTTTACAGGCACACACAAAGTAGTGCGCGCTAAAAGTTGTACTTTTGAGACAGAATTACCCCAAAATATGAATCAACACCGTTATATTTTTATTGATTCGCAAGTGGCCATGGTATAAGCGGGATAATCCACTCCGAGGTGTGCATGTATCAAAAAATAATGCATGACGCGGGAGCTAAGAACCTTAGTTTGCCTCCACAAAGTGTATGTGCGTTAATGTCGTGGATTAACCCTTACATATATATATATATATATATATATATATATATATATATATATATATATATATATATATTAGGGATGTCCGATATTATCGGGCCCCACCGATATTATCGGCCGATATTGGCATAAAAAATCAATATCGGAAAATATCGGTATCGGTTTTTTTACCGATACCGAAATCGATACCTAAATCGTTTTTGAAATAATTTCAGACATCTGTTATGTTTCAAGTGAGGACGTGGTTTGATGACATCATCAAACGCGCCGCGCCGTCTCAATAACAAGCCTGGGC
This sequence comes from Merluccius polli, assembly GCA_030340625.1. Taxonomy (NCBI): domain Eukaryota; kingdom Metazoa; phylum Chordata; class Actinopteri; order Gadiformes; family Merlucciidae; genus Merluccius; species Merluccius polli. The sequence goes on from JAOPHQ010004850.1 coordinate 4,162, forward strand.
ATGTGCGGCCGTGTAGTGGGACGCTAGTTGTAGCTGTAGTTATGTCGGTGGTTTGGAATTATTTCAAAGTTTCTATGTTGAATAGTAAAATAGGGGTTATGCGCAACATACTAACACATTCTGCGAAACAGGTCTCATCACAACCGGTTCAGGTCCGCTGTACCGCGCTCACATTATTTTATTTATTAATCCGCACTTCCAGACCGTCACCGGGGCTTCAGAGTAATGTGTCCGAGGAGAGCAGCCCTCTCCCGGACACACGCTAGCTTTTACCGCTGTTTTAAAAAAAATTGTATTTATTAATCCACACTTCCAGACCCGTCACCGGGGCTTCAGAGTAATGTGTCCGAGGACTGAGAGTAGCCCTCTCCCGGACACACACGCTAGCTTTTACCGCTGTTTTGTTTTTATTTATTAATCCACACTTCCACACTTCCGCTCGGCATAAAGCCTATTGCGGTTTGCAATGAGTGTAAAGCGGAGGTTTCACGTGGCCGCATATATCGGTATCGGTATCGGTTGATATCGGTATCGGAAATTAAGAGTTGAACAATATCGGTTATCAGTTATCGGTAAAAAAGCCAATATCGGACATCCCTAATATATATATATATATATATATATATATATACAGTATATATATACACTCACCGGCCACTTTATTAGGTACACCTGTCCAACTGCTCGTTAACGCAAATTTCTAATCAGCCAATCACATGGCAGCAACCCAATGCATTTAGGCATGTAGACATGGTCAGGACGATCTGCTGCAGTTCAAACCGAGCATCAGAATGGGGAAGAAAGGTGATTTAAGTGACTTTGAACGTGGCATGGTTGTTGGTGCCAGACGGGCTGGTCTGAGTATTTCAGAGACTGCTGATCTACTGGGATTTTCACGCACAACCATCTCTAGGGTTTACAGAGAATGGTCCGAAAAAGAGAAAATATCCAGTGAGTGGCAGTTCTGTGGGCGCAAATGCCTTGTTGATGCTAGAGGTCAGAGGAGAATGGCCAGACTGGTTCGAGCTGATAGAAAGGCAACTGTAACTCAAATAACCACTCGTTACAACAGAGGTATGCAGAAGAGCATCTCTGAACGCACAACACGTCGAACCTTGAGGCGGATGGGCTACAGCAGCAGAAGACCACACCGGGTGCCACTCCTGTCAGCTAAGAACAGGAAACTGAGGCTACAATTCGCACAGGCTCACCAAAATTGGACAATCGAAGATTGGAAAAACGTTGCCTGGTCTGATGAGTCTCGATTTCTGCTGCGACATTCGGATGGTAGGGTCAGAATTTGGCGTCAACAACATGAAAGCATGGATCCATCCTGCCTTGTATCAACGGTTCAGGCTGGTGGTGGTGGTGTAATGGTGTGGGGGATATTTTCCTGGCACACTTTGGGCTTATTAGTACCAATTGAGCATTGTGTCAAAGCCACAGACTACCTGAGTATTGTTGCTGACCATGTCCATCCCTTTATGACCACAGTGTACCCATCTTCTGATGGCTACTTCCAGCAGGATAACGCGCCATGTCATAAAGCGCGAATCATCTCAGACTGGTTTCTTGAACATGACAATGAGTTCACTGTACTCAAATGGCCTCCACAGTCACCAGATCTCAATCCAATAGAGCACCTTTGGGATGTGGTGGAACGGGAGATTCGCATCATGGATGTGCAGCCGACAAATCTGCAGCAACTGCGTGATGCTATCATGTCAATATGGACCAAACTCTCTGAGGAATGTTTCCAGTACCTTGTTGAATCTGTGCCACGAAGGATTAAGGCAGTTCTGAAGGCAAAAGGGGGTCCAACCCGGTACTAGCAAGGTGTACCTAATAAAGTGGCCGGTGAGTGTATATCACAGTCTAGGCCCTCACTTGAACACAGAGCAGCGAACGTCAGCAGATATAAATCACATATATATATATATATATATATATGATTTATATCTTCACATGTTGTGTACCTTGAACACAGAGCAGCGAACGTCAGCGGAGTGGCAGTCAGCAGCCAGCTCCACCACCAGCTTCTTGAGGAAGTCTGTGATGACGGAGGGGGGCAGCAGCTCCCAGCAGGTAGCCAGGATCTTACACACGCCCAGCGTGGCCGAGGAGCGCACCATGGGCTGGGGGTCATCCAGCAGACCCTGGGGAGAGAGGGGGGGTAACACAAAGAGCTTCCTGTTCAGTTGCTTCCTGTTCAGCTGCCTGTGTTCAGGAGAGTGAGTGAGTGAGTGAGTGAGTTTTCATCTGATGTGAGACCAGAAGTGTGTTCAATATTCAACTTTCACTCTGTACCTTGATGATGATAAGATTATTAAGATTAAAATGATAACCTGTTGTAACCACGGTTACGGCTGTGTCTGGGTGTGTGAGGTGTGGTAACCATGGTAACAGCTGGGTCTGGAGGCTGTGAGGTATGGTAAACATGGTAACAGTTGTGTAACCATGGTAACGTACTGACCATCAGGGTGTCCAGCTGTTTCTGGATGGAGGCGTCGATGCTCTGGCTGCTTTGTGTCGGGTCGTGGACGGCAAACGCCTCGGTGAACAGCAGCGTGGCGTTGGCCCGCACCTCGTGGTTAGGAGCCTGGTCACATGACCACAACACACACTTACAGTTACACATCACCACACATATACAAGTTATGTATGCATGCAATATGTCTGCGTGTGTGTACACTGAGAGAGAGAAGGGGTGTGTGTGTGTGTGTGTGTGTGCTGTGTGTGTGTGTGTGTGTGTGTGTGTGTGTGTGTGTGTGTGTGTGTGTGTGTGTGTGTGTGTGTGTGTGTGTGTGTGTGTGTGTGTGTGTGTGTGTGTGTGTGTGTGTGTGTGTGTACATACACTGAGAGCTCTCCACAGGATAGGCTTGTAGAGCTCATACAGCATGCGGTCGACATGCTTGCAGCCCTTCCTCTTGTGGAAGTAGCTCACGATCTGCACAGGCAGGTGGGTCAGGTTAACAGCTAACTAGCCAGGTTAACAGCCAACTAGTCAGGTTAACCAGCTTAGAGGGGATCCAACTACACTAAATAGGACCACACTCACATCCAGCAACACACTTTACCATTTACTATTTAGCAGACACTTTCATCCAAAGCGACTTTGGATGAAAGCCATGGAAAGTCAGGATGAATGTCATTAAGGAGCAGGTAGGGGTTGGGGAGCATCTGGCTTTAGGAGGCCTACAGGTAGACTGGAGACATTGGGGGCGAGAACCCAGAACTTGTAACCACTAGACGATCGTGACCCACCTGTCGGACCTTCCCATGTACAGGGGAGGTTCTGTGCAGCATGATGGCATTCTGCATTAGGTCCTGGATGCACACGCTCTCAATCTTCTCTAAGAAGTCCCCTGTCGCCTTCTTCCACGCCCTGAAGTATATCTCTGCGATGTGATTCGTCAGAGCCCTGGAGGACAGAATAAAAAGGAGATGAGACCTATCCTGTATGTATGGACATCAATTTGTATTACTATTTCTCTATCTTGAGCAAAACAATTGTGACAAACAAATTTCCCTCAGGATTAATAAAGTAATGTGAATACATAAGCCCAACCCTATCCGGATAGCGGCCGACATAAAGCCGTTTAATGTATTGTGTTAAGTAATTTGTCAATACGATACATAGAACGTTTGATTCCTCTCATGAAGAAAACACCAAGTCATCAATGACTTGGTGTCTAAACCACTGGTTTAGACCTGGTTAGCCCAATTGAGATCCACTGGTTTAGACCAGATTAGACCAGTTGAGAACCACTGGTTTAGACCAGTTGAGAACCACTGGCTTAGACCAGGGTAGACCAGTTGAGAACCAGAGGTTTAGGGTTAGGAGGAGGGGTCATACATCATGGGGCCTGTGAATCCCTTTGAGACTGGAGCTGCGATGAAGAGTGATACTAATAAAGGTTGACTTGAGAGACTAAAGAGGTTCTGACTTGGTGAAGAACTGCAGCTGGTTCTTGATTGTGGCGTGGATCATCCAGATGAAGTCCACATTCCAGCTGAACAGAAACACCAGGAAACGCTTCCCCTGGCACAGGAATTACATCATCAGTCACCATGATCATTACAGAACCTTACATGATCTGCATATGATATCCTTCAATATATTTAAATATACAGTAAGTCTTAATAGGTTTTGAAGGCCTATAATAATTTAGACGACACGACTGTGTCTCAATAGAGGTTCTCCTCACGTCGTCGCGGCAGACATAGCTCATGCTGAAGTAGCATTCCAGCAGCAGCTCCACTAACTGCTTGTTGTCCTCCGAGTTGAAGTCTACACCCAGCAGGACCTCATGAAGCTCCCACAGCCTCTGGATCTCTGCTCCCTGGAAACACAGAAGAATGGAACCATCAGGGACAGCAACCCTCAACCCAGCAGCATGGTGTACAGTACAGACTGGTCTCTAGAGGAAGAACCATGGTGTACAGTACAGACTGGTCTCTAGAGGAAGAACCATGGTGTACAGTACAGACTGGTCTCTAGAGGAAGAACCATGGTGTACAGTACAGACTGGTCTCTAGAGGAAGAACCATGGTGTACAGTACAGACTGGTCTCTAGAGGAAGAACCATGGTGTACAGTACAGACTGCTGTCCTTAAGTAGAACCATGGTGTATAATACAGACTGGTATATTAGTGACTGTTTTGTACTGACTGGTTTCTTGAGAGACAGACTCTTCCGCAGGGTCAGCAGGAAGGCGGTGCGTCCAAACTCTTCCTTTCCCAGAAGCCCTTTCTTCCACCACAGCTCACACAGACGGTGGATCTGCTGCTGCAGGGAGGCTGCAGACACAGGAAGTACTGCCAGAACATCTGGAGGTGAGGGGGGGACAGACAGGAAGTCAACTCACAGACAAGAAGTCAACACTCACATGTAGCATCACCGTGGTGCCGTGTAGCATCACCATGGTTATGTGCATAGAGTCGCCATGGTTACTCACCGTGTAGCTGTCTGGCACACTCCAGCAGGGAGCCGTAGGGGTCGCCATCTTGGAGGACGTTTAGCATCACCGTAGCAATCAGCGCCACGCCCTCCACCACGGCAACAGTCTGCTTCTGAAAAACCAAGACGTAATCAATACAAATATTCATTTTTCTGTACATCATGCAGTTAATCAACACATACAATCTGAATCAGAGAATTCTCCCAACACAATTATCGGATAGCAAGAGCCAAATAGCCAACAATAAAATTACATAATTTTGTTTGGAAAACTATTGTCAACATTCAAGAATACCAGAATCTACCCTACTTAGCAACACTTCTATATAGAATTGATAATAGATAGATAGATAGATAGATAGATAGATAGATAGATAGATAGATAGATAGATAGATAGATAGATAGATAGATAGATAGATAGATAGATAGATAGATAGACTCCAACAGGTTTCTGTATAGAAGAAACAGTAATGTAGTGCTAACAGAAACTATTTCCGTATACTTTTCATATCCAACGTTAAACACGTCTGTCTGGGGAACTCACAGGGTCTGCATGCTCCTCCGCCTCCATGGCCTCTCCTCCCGGCTCTGGTCCCGGGGCCTCCCACCCCTTGGGGGGCCGGTCCAGCAGGACCTGCTGCAGCAGCTCCAGCAGCCGGCCCCACAGCGCCTCTCTGCGGTCCTGGGCCAGCTCCTGCAACACCTCCTCCACGTCGAAGGGGTCCGTCTTGTCTTTCTGTTCCACAGATACAACAGAACCACAGTGAGATGTTTAATAGCAGACACTGAACCAAACTGAGATGTTTAGTAGCAGATAAAGGTAAGATAGGTAACGATAGGTATAGGTGGATAGAGGTTAAGATAGATAGAGGTCAAGATAGATAAATATAGATAGTGGTAAATATAGATAGAGGTAAAGATAGATAGAGGTCAAGATAGATAGAGGTTAAGATAGATAGAGGTAAAGATAGGTAAATATAGATAGAGGTAAAGATAGATAGAGGTAAAGATAGGTAAAGATAGATAAAGATAGATAGAGATAGATAAATCCTATACATGATCCAACTCACATGCAGGAGGATGAAGCGCAGGAAGTCCTCCTGCTTCTCCCTGCAGACCGACTCTACAAACACCTCCCGCTTGGACATGATGGACCTGGGGTCACATGCATTACACATAGATAACATCACATTATGACGTGCTGTTTACACCTGTTATAATATTATAATACGAGTTATATTATATAATATATTTTATGTGATACGTCCACTCAGCTGGTCCACTACTGACACAGCTACTGTCAACACCAGGCATGAAAACGGGTCAGGGGTGAAAAAGGTGAGAAGGGCGCGCGGACGGGCGGTTAGACGGACGGACACTGTAGGGCGCCTGTGAATATAATAAATATGCATGCCAGCCTGTCACTTAGTCTACCATTTACAATAAATATATGAGGCACAATGTGGTAAGGGCACCAACATGGCTTGATGCATTCTTCCATCATGATTGACAGACAAGATTTTTTGGGGGGGCAAAGAAACTAACCTAAGAGTTTTCTACCATTATTGAAACATACCATCAACCTGAAATGCAATTTGCGATTGCAGACAGAGCATGCCAGAAAAAAATATGTTTGATTTAGAATCAAAGTTTCCCTTTTCCAATTTCACAGTAGCCAAATGAGTTGAGTGGATGTAATAATAAGCCAAGCACAGGTTCTGAAAAAATATTGTATTAAATAAATAATATTTCCATCCTGGAAATACAAGTAATATTATAAAGAAGCACTATAACTAGGGATGGGGATCGTTAATATTTATTGATATCGATACCTTTATCGATACTCCTTATCGATCCGAGTCTTTATCGATACCACTATCGATACTTTTCTATTATTTGGTGGAAAGATGACGCGACAATTTGTTCTCAACAGAACTGGTATTGCTTAACAAGTGAGCATAACAAAAACGTTTCTGGCCTTCAATAAACATGGCTAATGTAATAGGCCACTTCGAAATGACATACAACTAACAATAGAAAGAATATATCAGCAGCACCAAATGAAAAATAAGTCATAATGTATATGGGTCACACAAAAGGAAATAAAACATAATCTCATAATTTAACAGGGTTTTTTTTGCAGAAAAATTAACATGTCTGCCTTGTCAGTCATGATCCTCCAGATTTTTAATATACTATACAACTGTATTACTCATGTTTCTCGCCAAAATCTCAATTTCCCTTTTCTTTACATTACACTTGAACGCATCATGATAACCTAATAGTCGTTTTACTGAGCCGACCTGAACACATCATCACGCAGCACGTCTGAATCTTTATTTACTTTTCAATATAACTAGCTTGTATGCTGCCGATTACAACACGGATTTCACAATTGGATTACTATTTTTAACTAACGGGACAAGCAGGGGTGGACTGGCCATCGGGCGTACCGGGTGAGCCGATGCACATTTTTGGGCCGGTCCAGGACTGTCATAATTAGGGTTTTAATAATCGTATTTAACCGTATAACTGCACACAACTTTATTTAAAAGCAATCAAATGTAAAACATGTGTGTTTGTATTTTGGTGTCCGGTGCGTGTGGACGTGCGGCTCCTCCGGCGGAGCGGTTCATGTTAATAGCGGAGTCCTGGAGGGTTCACCTTCACGGCGTAGTTACGAGGGATGTGCGACTATCGTCTTAAAAAATACTAAAGTGTTTTTTAAAGTTAGAAAGATATTAGATATTCAACCGATATTCACGCTCCGAATTACAGCGATCAGACACGGGGAACTAAAGCCGCGATCACCGGTATGAGTCCCGTATGTCTAGCGGTGTCTAGCGGTGTCTACCTGCCCCCCCGTCGGTCGTAGGTCCGGGGTGGCTTACGATCGCGCTGTCACTCACGTGAAACTGTCACTCACCAAATTCAGTCCGGTAAATTATCACTCCGACTCCTCAATGGGCACGCTCAGGTCAGCCGGCACGAGCCTTCGCAATATTTCCGCGCACGCGCTAGCGCGCTCACCCGCTCAACCCCCCCCCACCAAACATTTTCTCGTCGAATCTACACGATTCACGTAGGTCACCTGTTTTGACTTCAAAACGGCGAATTTCGCCGAAAGGTGAGTGATTTTCATGCCTGCAACACTAATATATACAAGATAAATAAATGCAGTAACACACATATCAGCGTATTCAACATATACATGTATATATATTGTTAAAATGTAGGATATTTGGGTGGAAAATACCTACTTTAGTAGTTTTATAGATGATCAGATGTAGTGATGTGACGTTTGAAGCGAGGCGTCGGAGCATGTGTCGAGCAAAAAGGGGCGTTCCAGATGAAACCTCGATTCGAGGCTTGTATCGTTTCCGTAGAAATCACGTGACTGATGACAAACGAGGCCTCGGATTCAGTGTACACGTCACTGATTCATTTTGAGTGTCGCTACTGCATAAAAGGGTTTGAACCTCGCGGCACTTTGTGGGTTTTGAGTTGGCGTTTGGTATTGGTGAACAGATAGAGTGTGCGTTGGATAAGTGTCAGAGTTAGTGGTTAAGTTCAGTCATTGTATCATAGATTATATCAGCTATTATTAGTATTATACTGCATTAGACTATATAATATTAGGTTAGAATAGATAGATAGATACTAGAATAGTGTTAGTAGTAGGCTAGTTGAGTTTAGGGTTAGTATTACATATTATATATATTATTATTATATAGGCTTATAGGCTATACATATCTATATAATCTATATCATTATCTATTAATATTATATTATTAGCATAGTATTAGTATTATATAGCCTAATCTTAGGCCTATTAGGCTATACATAGGCTATCTATATTATTGTCTATATTGTTATCTATATTATTATCTATATTATTATTATTATTATAGAGTGTAGGCTACCTGTAGGCTACGTAGGTTTCTGCCTGTCACCATGGAGCCACCCAGAAAGAGGAGGACTTCTCCTGTCTGCTCTGTCTCCTGGGACAGAGCAGACAGAGCTCAAGTGCAACAGCGGATGCAACAATTGAAGTAGACCGCTACTTGAGAGAAGTTAATCTGGAAAGACATGAGGATCCGCTCTTATACTGGGGCGGCAGTAGCTCAGTAGGTAGAGCGGGTGGACAGAGCGGGGTCGTCCACCAACCGTAGGGCCGGCGGTTCGATCCCCGCTTCCAAACTGTCTGCGCGTTTTCTAAAGCTGGGGAGATTGTCTCAAAGAAAAGAAATCGTCTAAACCCCAACACTGTGAAAAAGCTGAATAAGCTTTGAATAAAAACCAATAACTTTTATTTGCCCATTCTGCTCTGTTGCAGTTTGTTCCTCACTCCCAGTTCCATAAGCACTTTTGCACTCCCAGTTTTATAACCACTATTGCATTCATTGATGTATTTATTTTTGAGTGATCGTCACAGCACTCAAAAAAATGATATTTCCATACAAACGCTTTATATTCATTGAGTAGCAGTGGTAAAAAAATTGTTTATTTTATAGACATTGCAGGATACTTTGACTCAGGCTTAATTTAGTCTGTCATACATATTTAGTCTGTCGTATACATATTGCACAGCAGGTGTCACCAGAGAGAACGATTCAATGAGGCTTCGGGTAATGAACCTTTTGGTGAACCTTTGGGCTGGAAAGCCTCATTGGTTCATGAAGCCTCGTTTTGCCATCACTAATCAGATGAGCCGACGGCCGAAGGAAAGCGACTCATAACAACTACACAGGAAACCCGCGCAAATTTGTTTTCCCCGTGCGTCATGACGCAGTGACGTTATTCTCTGACGTATGCGCGTTGCGCCGTCCCTTCAGGCCGCCAGGTGGCGACAGATGACCGTGAAATATATTGATCGTACAGCCATGGGAATAAATGGTTCGTCATCTTAGGCCCTTTTCCAATTTTCTATTAAGTAATTATCGACGCTTTCAACCAAAGCGAATTTACTTTGAGATATTTTAAGACATTACATTTACGAGCAGAACGGTTGTGGCATCCTGCCCCCAATTTTAGTTACTGAGGAAATGCTCTCATCCAATTGGCAGACATTCAAAACAGACGACAGCAGTCCAGCAATGAAATAAATCAGACGAATCGACAAGAGAGAGATTTAATTCTTTAAAAGCCTTGGGGTACTTATCATTCAAAGTTATAATTTAAAAATGCCAGAATTACACAGCGAGTTTTAAGGCACAGGATAGATCAACAAAACATGAGACCGGCCTAAAAGATGAACACACACTTAGAAATGCATGATTTAAAAACAGGTATGGCCACAGAAGAGTTTCAGCAACACAAACAAAACGAAAGCAATGCCAATGCATTTTCAATATTCTTCACTTCATTTCAAACCAACATTCCTGCAGAGCCAAGGGGAGGCACTGCAGGAGCCACAACTTCCTTCAATGATGTTCATGTTTTCATTCTGTCCAGAGGTGAGGTAACCTCATGTAGAAATAACGCCCGGGATCACACGTAGATAACAATGAAAACCACGGGACGAAAAAGGTCAAAGTTCGGACCGCTGCGTGCGTCTGCTGTCTGAACCCCGTTGCTATGGCGACAGATTCTTCCAGAATATATCACAAATTGTATCAGAAACCACACAGTGGGGACATGTGAAGCACAGAAGATAGAGCCATAACAAACCCTGTAGAGGAACTTATAATAATCATAATTATACTAATGTATAATGTAACCGTAACCGTGTGTATCGTGTGTGTGTTAACGCTTATTTACATCCACAACAAATATCACATAAACATTAAGGCAGTCAATGCTTTGCAAAGGCTTTACTACCCACACACAAACACACACACACACACACACACACACACACACACACACATGCACACACACATGCACACACACATGCACACAAACACACATACACACACACACACCAAAAACATAACGTAACATTGGAAGAATTGAGGGTGAAAAAAACGAACTAGAAGAACTAACTAGAGCTCAGACCCAGGAGTGTGTGTGTGTGTGTGTGTGTGTGTGTGTGTGTGTGTGTGTGTGTGTGTGTGTGTGTGTGTGTATGTGTGTGTGTGTGTGTGTGTGTGTGTGTGTGTGTGTGTGTGTGTGCGCGTGTGTGTGTTCTGTCTACTTCATGGCAGCCGTCTTTGACAATCCGTCCGTCAGAGTGTACCTGGGAAGAAAATAATATCATTAATACATGAATATAATATATATTATATATGCATAATAATTCAAACCTCCACAGATAGTCAACAGTAATAATATAATATTTATAATATAAGTAACATAACATGTTACGAATATAACATACCACTGTGTCCATCCTTTAGATATGTCCTCTCCACTGAGATCTACCAGCACCTGGACACACAACACATACATGTTATACATGTTATATATATAACATGTTATACATGTTATATATCTTATAAACTATATCTACTGTATGCAGAAAGCATATGTGTGTGATAGAACTACCTTTCCCAGAAGCCCCTTGTGCTTGGTAAGAACTCTGCCTGCGTTCTTCACAGCCACATCCAGAGACCTCCTGTGGAGCTCCACCATGGACACACTGAATTCAAACCTACACACACACACACACACACACACACACACACACACACACACACACACACACACACACACACACACACACACACACACACACACACACACACACACACACACACACACACACACACACATATACACAGGTTAATATACACAAATGAATATTAATAACACACTTCTCCTCCTCCCTGTCCTCCTTCCCTTCCCATCCCATCCTCCTCCTCCTCCTCCTCCTCCTCCTCCTCCTCCTCCTCAACTCCCTTCTCACACTCCTCCTCCTCCTCCCTGTCCTCCTTCCCATCCCTCCCTCCCTCCCTCCCTCCCCCTCCTCCTCCTCCTCCTCCTCAACTCCCTTCTCACAATCCTCCTCCTCCTCCTCAACTCCCTTCTCACACTCCTCCTCCTCCTCCTCCTCCTCAACTCCCTTCTCACACTCCTCCTCCTCCTCCTCAACTCCCTTCTCACACTCCTCCTCCTCCTCCTCCTCAACTCCCTCCTCCTCCTCCTCCTCCTCCTCCTCCTCCTCCTCCTCAACTCCCTTCTCCCTTCTTCCTCTTCCCCCTCCCTCCGACTCCTCCTTCCTCTCCCCCCCCCCCCCCTCTCTCCTCCTCCTCCTCCTCCTCCTCCTCCTCCTCCTCCTCCTCTCCACCCCCACTGTAGAGCACGGCGTCTGGCAGACAGGGTTGCTGGTTCTACAGCGTTAGACAACTCTGGCTAACTCCTGGCTAGCTGTCTGTAGCCTAGCAGGGTGAGGCTAGCTTAAGCTAACTCCTAGCTCCATGCTAGCTGTCTGGAGCCTAGCAGGGTGAGGCTAGCTTAAGCTAACTCCTAGCTCCATGCTAGCTGTCTGTAGCAGCAGGGTTAGTGCCGGGGTGCGTGGGAGAATATAAATGTGTTAAGTGTCTGTTCTGTCAAGAGAAGAGAATAACACTGTTCACCCCCACACACATTACCTATCAACTATTATATAATAATTTAACAATATCACACACACACACATTACCTATCAACTATTATATAATAATTTAACAACATCACACACACACACACACACACACATTACCTATCAACTATTATATAATAATATAACGATATCACACACACACACACACACACACACACATTACCTATCAACTATTATATAATAATTTAACAATATCACACACACACACACATTACCTATCAACTATTATATAATAATATAACAATATCACACACACACATCCAGATTACCTATGAACTATTTTATAATAATATAACAATATCACACACACACACCCAGATTACCTATAAACTATTTTATAATAATATAAAAATATCACATTCACACACACACACACACACACACACACACACACACACACACACACACACACACACACACACACACACACATTACCTATTGACTATTATATAATAATACAATATCACACACACACACAGGTAGAGAGAGAGACAGGTAGCGAGACAAGAAGAGAGACAGGTAGAGAGAGAGACAGGTAGACAGGTGAACAGACAGGTCAGGCAGATAGGTATAGAGACAGGTAGACAGAGATAGAGAGAGACAGGTAGAAAGATAGGTAGAGAGACAGGTAGACAGAGATAGAGAGAGACAGGTAGAAAGATAGGTAGAGAGACAGGTAGACAGAGATAGAGAGAGACAGGTAGAAAGATAGGTAGAGAGACAGGTAGACGGGTAGAGAGACAGGTAGAGAGACAGCTAGAGAGACAGGTAGAGAGACAAGTAGACAGATAGGTCGACAGGTAGAGAGACAGGTAGAGAACCTAAACATAGGAAAGGGTCTTCTTGACCTCCACCCCTACAGACGCTTGGGTTCTGGTTGGGTTCTGTATTGTCCTATATTTTCAGTTGGACCGCAAACGCTTAAGATGTTGAAGTGGGCCTGGAGTGGAACAAAGTTGGGAACCACACTACTCTGCCTCCCTCCAGACCCGGACCCTGTCCCCCCAGACCTGGACCCCCTCCCCCCAGACCCGGACCACCGGAGGCCCAGTATCGACCAGGTTTTCGTGCACCAGAGATAAGAGTTGTGCTGTGTTGTGCTTCACAGATGATATGATGTCATCGTCTCTGAAGCAAGATAAAAGAATACAGGGTCAATAACGTCGATGTCACACACACCCTCGTACACACACACACACGCCCTCCTACACACACACATACACACTAACACACACCCTCCTACACACCCACGCACATATACACACACACATACACGCCGACACACACAAACACACAAACCCACGTACACACACCGAACACATACGTTCAAAGAAATATCCAGCCAAGCATCCTCCAATGTGTACTATATCCTCTCACTGTATCTCCTGTCTCCTGTCTGTGTGTCTATATTAATATTATATATATTATTATTACATCCTCTCACTGTATCTCCTATCTCCTGTCTGTGTCTCTATATTAATATTATATATATTATTATTACATCCTCTCACTGTATCTCCTATCTCCTGTCTGTGTCTCTATATTAATATTATATATATTATTATTACATCCTCTCACTGTATCTCCTATCTCCTGTCTGTGTGTCTATAATAATATTATATATATATTATGCTTACATCCTCTCACTGTATATCCTATTTGTCTGTCTATATTATTAATATAATAATAATAATAATAATAATAATAATAATAATAATAATAGTTATTATTATTACATCCTCAGTATCTCCTGTCTGTCTGTCTATATTAATATTATCGATTTTTCATAAATATTACATCCTGTCAGTGTATCTCCTGTCTGTCTATATATATATATATATATATATATATATATATATATATATATATATATATATATATATATCACGTCCTCTTACCTCTCACACCTCATCTCCTGTCTCATTATCTGTCTGTCTATATTAATATTATATCTATTATTATTATTATTATTATTATTATTATTATTATTATTACATTCTCACACTGTATCCTGTCTCACTGTCTGTCCATATATGTACAAATATTATAAAAGACATTTAACACGTGCCCTAAAAGGGAGGTGAATGTAGACCTCCCCTCTCTCTCTGATCGTCCTGGTTTCTCCTCCTCCTCCTTCTCATCGGAGGAGTAATTAGAATACAGGGAGGTCTCTAGGTGTGTTTCATATTCTCCTCTGTGAGATTAGAGGGGAGGAGAGGAGAGGAGGGGAGGGCTGCTGTGTGGTAGACATCTACTGCCCCCTAGTGGCACACCAATAGACCTGTAGTTAATCTTATCAGAGTGTAACAGAGAAGACAACGCAGATCTCATGAGACTGATCTGTTTCAGCTGTAAATGCACCGTCCAGCGAGGCATGGAGCTCTCATAGATACACCTTTCAGGGAAGTGTGTGTGTAGGCAGCCTACACACACACACACAGACAGAACTGTAGCATGGTTACAGAACACACACTAGCTCATACGGTTAGCAGTATGTTAGATGTCCTGCTGCATTGTGGAGCGACGGATCAGGTACCAGCCTGACGGTCTACAGATGCCACCAGCGCTGCTACGCCGGACAGGTCATAGGCAGGGAACAACACAGGTGAACAGGTGAAGAGAGACAGGTAGACAGGTAGACAGACATATAGACAGGTAGAAAGACAGGTAGACAGGTAGACAGACAGGAAGGCAAGTAGAGAGACAGGTAAACAGACAGGTAGACAGGTAGAGAGACAGGTAAAAAGGTAGAGAGACAGGTAGACTGACAGACTGTACCTCTCTGGGACAGTTGCTCCAGGAGGAGGCGTAGCCGCTGCAGGGTTGAGAAGGAGAGCTGGTAGGTGAACAGCTCTGAGTCTGATAGACTCTGACACTGGCCAAACACTCCGTCTAGAAAACAGGAATCATTGTTATCATCATCATCTTAATCTCTGTACTGTCTAACCCCTACCTGCTCCTTAATGACCCGTCTCTGTACTGTCTAACCCCTACCTGCACCTTAATGACATGTCTGTACTGTCTAACCCCTACCTGCTCCTTAATGACCTGTCTCTGTACTGTCTAACCACTACCTGCTCCTTAATGACCCGTCTCTGTACTGTCTAACCCCTACCTGCTCCTTAATGACATGTCTCTGTACTGTCTAACCACTACCTGCTCCTTAATGACCCGTCTCTGTACTGTCTAACCACTACCTGCTCCTTAATGACCCGTCTCTGTACTGTCTAACCACTACCTGCTCCTTAATGACCCGTCTCTGTACTGTCTAACCACTACCTGCTCCTTAATGACCCGTCTCTGTACTGTCTAACCCCTACCTGCTCCTCAATGTATTGTCTAACCCCTACCCGCCTAGAGTTACTTTGGATAAAAGTATCTGCTGAATGTTAAATGGTGCGTGTGTAGGCTGGTGTGTGTGTGTGTGTGTGTGTGTGTGTGAGAGAGAGTGTGCGTGCTCGCAAGTGCACATGTGTGTGTGTGTGTGTGTGTGCCTGTGTGTGTGTGTGTGTGTCTGTCTGTCACCGTGGCGATAAGCAGCCAGAGGGTTTATCAGCCCCTCCCTCTCACCACCAGTTGCTAGGCAACCGCCTCAGCATCCATAGAAGAGTGCAGAAGGATGCTGGGAGAATATCAATGACCCCCCCCCCCCCCCCTCCTCCCCCCAAGAGGAACTCTAGCATGTGATTGGCTGAAGCCGCTCAACGTGAGACAGCGTCAGAGAGCATCAACATTAGCATTTATAGTTTGTGCGTGCGTGTGCGTGCATGTGTGCGTGTCTGTAGCAAATGCTATAATGTGTGAGGATGGGGATTGTTTTTAATTTTTTGTGATTAATGAAGCGCAGGATGGCGAGCAGATAACAGATCCATGTAGTCCTATATAATCCCACACAGATAACAGATCCATGTAGTCCTATATAATCCCACACAGATAACAGATCCATGTAGTCCTATATAATCACACACAGATAACAGATCCATGTAGTCCTATATAATCACACACAGATAACAGATCCATGTAGTCCTATATAATCACACACAGATAACAGATCCATGTAGTCCTATATAATCACACACAGATAACAGATCCATGTAGTCCTATATAATCACACACAGATAACAGATCCATGTAGTCCTATATAATCACACACAGATAACAGATCCATGTAGTCCTATATAATCACACACAGATAACAGATCCATGTAGTCCTATATAATCCCACACAGATAACAGATCCATGTAGTCCTATATAATCCCACACAGATAACAGATCCATGTAGTCCTATATAATCCCACACAGATAACAGATCCATGTAGTCCTATATAGTCACACACAGATAACAGATCCATGTAGTCCTATATAGTCACACACAGATAACAGATCCATGTAGTCCTATATAATCCCACACAGATAACAGATCCATGTAGTCCTATATAGTCACACACAGATAACAGATCCATGTAGTCCTATATAATCACACACAGATAACAGATCCATGTAGTCCTATATAATCACACACAGATAACAGATCCATGTAGTCCTATATAATCACACACAGATAACAGATCCATGTAGTCCTATATAGTCACACACAGATAACAGATCCATGTAGTCCTATATAATCACACACAGATAACAGATCCATGTAGTCCTATATAATCACACACAGATAAAAGATCCATGTAGTCCTATATAATCCCACACAGATAACAGATCCATGTAGTCCTATATAATCACACAGATAACAGATCCATGTAGTCCTATATAATCCCACACAGATAACAGATCCATGTAGTCCTATATAATCACACACAGATAACAGATCCATGTAGTCCTATATAATCACACACAGATAACAGATCCATGTAGTCCTATATAATCACACAGATAACAGATCCATGTAGTCCTATATAATCCCACACAGATAACAGATCCATGTAGTCCTATATAATCACACAGATAACAGATCCATGTAGTCCTATATAATCCCACACAGATAACAGATCCATGTAGTCCTATATAATCCCACACGGATAACAGATCCATGTAGTCCTATATAATCACACAGATAACAGATCCATGTAGTCCTATATAATCCCACACAGATAACAGATCCATGTAGTCCTATATAATCACACAGATAACAGATCCATGTAGTCCTATATAATCACACACAGATAAAAGATCCATGTAGTCCTATATAATCCCACAAAGATAACAGATCCATGTAGTCCTATATAATCACACAGATAACAGATCCATGTAGTCCTATATAGTCCCACACAGATAACAGATCCATGTAGTCCTATATAATCACACACAGATAACAGATCCATGTAGTCCTATATAATCACACACAGATAACAGATCCATGTAGTCCTATATAATCCCACATGGATAACAGATCCATAGTCCTATATAATCACACACAGATAACAGATCCATGTAGTCCTATATAATCCCACACGGATAACAGATCCATGTAGTCCTATATAATCACACAGATAACAGATCCATGTAGTCCTATATAATCACACACAGATAAAAGATCCATGTAGTCCTATATAATCCCACACAGATAACAGATCCATGTAGTCCTATACAATCACACAGATAACAGATCCATGTAGTCCTATATAGTCCCACACAGATAACAGATCCATGTAGTCCTATATAATCACACACAGATAACAGATCCATGTAGTCCTATATAATCACACACAGATAACAGATCCATGTAGTCCTATATAATCCCACATGGATAACAGATCCATGTAGTCCTATATAATCACACACAGATAACAGATCCATGTAGTCCTATATAATCCCACACAGATAACAGATCCATGTAGTCCTATATAGTCACACACAGATAACAGATCCATGTAGTCCTATATAATCCCACACAGATAACAGATCCATGTAGTCCTATATAATCCCACACAGATAACAGATCCATGTAGTCCTATATAATCACACACAGATAACAGATCCATGTAGTCCTATATAATCCCACACAGATAACAGATCCATGTAGTCCTATATAATCACACACAGATAACAGATCCATGTAGTCCTATATAGTCACACACAGATAACAGATCCATGTAGTCCTATATAATCACACACAGATAACAGATCCATGTAGTCCTATATAATCCCACACAGATAACAGATCCATGTAGTCCTATATAATCACACACAGATAACAGATCCATGTAGTCCTATATAGTCACACACAGATAACAGATCCATGTAGTCCTATATAAATCACACACAGATAACAGATCCATGTAGTCCTATATAGTCACACACAGATAACAGATCCATGTAGTCCTATATAATCACACACAGATAACAGATCCATGTAGTCCTATATAATCACACACAGATAACAGATCCATGTAGTCCTATATAATCACACAGATAACAGATCCATGTAGTCCTATATAATCACACACAGATAACAGATCCATGTAGTCCTATATAATCACACACAGATAACAGATCCATGTAGTCCTATATAATCACACAGATAACAGATCCATGTAGTCCTATATAATCACACACAGATAACAGATCCATGTAGTCCTATATAATCACACAGATAACAGATCCATGTAGTCCTATATAATCACACACAGATAACAGATCCATGTAGTCCTATATAATCACACACAGATAACAGATCCATGTAGTCCTTTATAATCACACACACAGAGGAGGTTAACACAGCCGGCCGTATGCAGTATCGACATGACACTGTTGCTTATTGCTGTGGTTGTTATTATGGGATGTCGGCCAAGCCTCTGAATAAATAGTCCAGCGTGTATATGTTGCTGAGATACAGCCCACTGAAACAAACATCATCACATTTCCTGTTCCTGTTGAACAGACCACGCCCCCTGGGGTTTACACAGGCCACGCCCCCTGGGGGTTTACTCAGAATATCACCGGCTGGTTCCCATGGCAACTGCCTCCATCACACCCTAAAGACTGTCTGAGAGACAGACAGACAGACAGACAGGCAGACAGACTGACAGAAAGCTCTCTTGCACAGCAGCCAAGTGCTGAGTGTCAATCAGAGCAGACTGTCTAGAAGACAGCCAATCAGAGTACTGCGGGGGCGGGGCTTGTGAGGGGTTATTAATAAGCATAACTAGGTTACGAGTCATGAAGATGACTGACTGTGCAGGGTAGTGAGACAAAGCTTTGGGAGGAGAACCAATGCTAATCTCATATTAGCTGTTTGAGACAAAGCTTCATCTTCTGCTCTCTTTCAGGATAACTTGTTTAGTTGGTGCCAAAAAGATTATAAAAGCCCTGACAGGCCAAGTTATCCCAACATGAGATAATACTATATTGATGCCAGGCAGGAAAGTGGGGTGCCACAGTACAGGACAGTGGAACAATGAAACTACAAACACTAGTGGAAGAAGAAATGTCGTAGAAAAGTAGTGGAAATGTAGAAAATAAATGAAACATTATCAACAGATGCTGTTGGTCAGACTATCTGACCTGCAGACCTAACAGCATGCTAATGCTAATAAGATGCTAATGCTAATAAGATGCTAATGATAATAACGATGGACCCATCATGCTCTGGGGTATGCAGGAGGCCGCTGCAGAAGCCTAGGAGTGGGGTTAAGTGGTGTACGGAGGAGGTGAGAGTGTGCTGGGGAGGAGGTGGGAAGGTGGTGAGAGTGTACTGGGGAGGAGGTGGGAGGAGGTAAGAGTGTGCTGGGAGGATGTGACAGCGTGCTGGGGAGGAGGTGAGAGAGATCGAGAGAGAGAGAGAGAGAGAGAGAGAGAGAGACAGAGAGAGAGAGAGACAGAGAGAGAGACAGAGAGAGACAGAGAGAGACAGAGAGAGAGACAGAGAGAGAGAGACAGAGAGAGAGAGACAGAGAGAGAGAGAGACAGAGAGAGACACAGAGAGAGAGTTGCGTCGTGACATTTTGAAAGACCTTCTTTTGGTAACAGGCACAGAGACAGATGGACGCGGTTGAAGTGTTTTTACCCAGCATGCATAGCAGCGGTGAGAGCGCAGAATAAAGCAGGTCAGATCTACTGGGACCGGAGCAGACCACTTCTTCCTCACACCGCCTGACGACTTCCTACATACTATACTCCATACTATACTACATACTGTACTCCATACTATACTACATACTAAACTCCATACGGTACTCCATACTATACTCCATACTACACTACATGCTGTACTCCATACTGCACTACATGCTGTACTCCATACTACACTACATACTATACTCCATACTACACTACATACTGTACTCCATACTACACTACATACTATACTCCATACTACACTACATGCTGTACTCCATACTACACTACATACTATATTCCATACTACACTACATACTATATTCCATACTACACTACATACTATACTCCATACTACACTACATGCTGTACTCCATACTACACTACATACTATACTCCATACTACACTACATGCTGTACTCCATACTACACTACATACTATACTCCATACTACACTACATGCTGTACTCCATACTACACTACATACTATACTCCATACTACACTACATGCTGTACTCCATACTACACTACATACTATATTCCATACTACACTACATACTATACTCCATACTACACTACATGCTGTACTCCATACTACACTACATACTATACTCCATACTACACTACATGCTGTACTCCATACTACACTGCATACTATATTCCATACTACACTACATACTATATTCCATACTACACTACATACTATACTCCATACTACACTACATACTATACTCCATACTACACTACATGCTGTACTCCATACTACACTACATACTATACTCCATACTACACTACATGCTGTACTCCATACTACACTACATACTACACTCCATACTACACTACATACTATACTTATACTACACTACATACTACACTCCATACTACACTACATACTACACTACATACTACACTACATACTACACTACATACTACACTACATACTACACTACATACTACATTCCATACTACACTACATACTGTACTTATACTACACTACATACTGTACTTATACTACACTACATACTATACTCCATACTACACTACATGCTGTACTTATACTACACTACATACTATACTCCATACTACACTACATACTAAACTCCATACTACACTACATACTATACTCCATACTACACTACATACTATACTCCATACTACACTACATACTATACTCCATACTACACTACATGCTGTACTCCATACTACACTACATACTGTACTTATACTACACTACATACTATACTCCATACTACACTACATGCTGTACTCCATACTACACTACATACTGTACTTATACTACACTACATACTATACTCCATACTACACTACATACTAAACTCCATACTACACTACATACTATACTCCATACTACACTACATGCTGTACTCCATACTACACTACATACTATACTCCATACTACACTACATACTATACTCCATACTACACTACATACTATACTCCATACTACACTACATACTATACTCCATACTACACTACATGCTGTACTCCATACTACACTACATACTATATTCCATACTACACTACATACTGTACTTATACTACACTACATGCTGTACTCCATACTACGCTACATACTATATTCCATAATATACTCCATAATGTGCGACATGTACTCAATCTTACTATAAACGCGTACGACATACGTCAGTAAATACCCCACTCGTGAATTTTGAAGCTTTTACGTGTCTTAAAAAACTGCTGACGATGGCATTTACGCTTCAAAAATCATAAAAGTAGTGTTCATTGGTGAAGATTATCTCGCTTAACAAAACGTGTGAGTAACTTCTGTTTGCCACACAGCTTATAATGCAATAATGCAAAATCCAATGGGAAAAACCGGTTGGCTTTTTGTCGACCCAGGGCGACGCTAACTTCCGGGTTGGCCTACAAAAATACGTCATCCCTGCACCACTCAATTCTGCTTTAACAAGGTCAGGTGACCTTTGAGGTCATGTGTTCAGTGAAAACAAAGGAAAACATCCGAAGCGCTACCAGCCGGCTGTCGAGCAGACGTGTGTATTAATAGCAGGGGTGTGTGGGAGTACAGCACCATGGCAACAGCACTCCCGCTCTACCTCGCCGCTCCTAACAAGGTTTACATCCAGGAAATAAATGAGCAAGACGAAGGCAGACCAAAACACAGACGTTAGCTCACAGACACTAAATGCCACGTTATACTTCACCGATTCTGATTGTCATCCACCAAAAGTCTAATACTTCAGTGTCATCTGTTGATCTTCATAATATGAAGATGACAGTGAAGATATGTTATGGCACAGTAATGACTGCTCTTCTCGCTACCATAACTACATTAATATCTCACTGTTACAGTCTGTTTATGCTGACAGTTAATCATGGCTGTCACAATTCCCATTTAAAATCAAAGAACGACTGAAATGAGCATTTGAGCGACGATTAAATTATAATATTTTTTTAAAGAGTAATTAGTTTTTGTGGGGCTGTCATCTAGTGGCTCTTCTTTTTGTTTTTGTGTTAAACAGATTGTTGTTCCCAATTTGGTGAAATAAGTTTTTGTTATATTTTAAATAAATTTAAATTTAAAAGCATATAATCAATGAACTGTTGATCTCCACCAATCAAGACTCGATAGTCTAACAATGGCATAGCTGTCAGTGCTGACATTTTTTTTTTATATTGCTTAAATTGAAAATCGAATCGAATTGAGGATTTGGAGAATCGTGACATCCCTACAGTGACTGCGTATGGGGTGAGTGATTAAACGCAGAGAACTGCTGGTGCAAACGTCCCCTCAGGTGAAGCTCTCACCACAGGGTTACCAGGGTTTCCTGGTATCGACTTCCTGTCAGGAGCCTCCTCACTAATCCAGACCCCTGCTTCAGCCAGGGGCCGGACACACGGCCCTCGGAGGAGCTCCGCGCGCGCTATCAAGACCGGTTGTCATGGAAACGGCTGACAGAGCCGTGTGTCGCCACTGACAGCTTGTGGTCGGGGGGGAGAGGTTGAGGAAGGGGGAGGGAGGGAGGGAGGGAGGGAGAGGGGGAGGGAGGCGTCCGGCCTCCGGCCGTATACGGCCCGCGACACCATTTCAGCTGGCCCGCAACGCAATTAAATGTTTATATTTTATATATGCACTTATAGTATGAACAAATTTTAAAAAATCAGGAAAAAAATTATCATCAGCCATTAGTTTTCTGAGAAAAAACAGACGGCTATGTATTGCCGAGTCAATGTCAGGGTCAGTGAATACAGCATGTTGATGTACATGTCATGTCATTGGGCCGGAGTGATTGACAGGGATGACAAGTGATGCACAGGGAGACTGTCAAGAAAAGGAAGTTGGATGCAGATTGCTGCGTGTGCACATTCCCTGAAGATTAACAATGTGATGAAAACCGTCGTGTCCACCATAAACTTCATCAAAAGCAGAGAGTTGAACAACCGCCAGTTCAAGGAGCTACTCAGCGAGCTTGATCTGGTTTATCATTGTGAAGTGCGATGGAGTCGTGCAAATATGCCCGCACGGTTTTATGCACTGCGGGAAGTCAGACACTTCATGGAGATGAAGGGGAAAACTGTAGTGGAGCTCAGTGATGGCAAGTTCCTCAGTGATCTGGCCTTCATGGTGGACATCACCTGTCAGAGCTAAACATCAAGCTACAAGGTCCCAACCGGCTCGTCAACTCTCTGCTTTCAAATGTGAAATCATTTGAAGTGAAGTTAAGGCTGTGGCAAGGACAACTGGAAAGGGGAAACACTGTGCTGTTACGACCAAATATGCTGGTGAGTGTGCAAAACTCATTCAGGCATTTGATGAGAGGTTTCATGGTGTGAAAAATATACAAAAGGAACTGGACATGTTTGCTACGCCGTTTAATGTGCAACCATCTGATGTGCCAGACAACCTCCAAATGGAAATAATTGAGGTGCAAAACAACAACGAGTTTAAAGCTAAGTACAACAACCTTTCTCTGCTGGACCTTTACCATCCGGAGGAAACATGCCCTGAAGTTTGCATCCCTATATGCACTATTGGGACAACGTTCTGCTGTGAACAGTTCTTTTCAAAACCGACTCTTGCAAAGACTCGCTTCCGCTCAAGATTGACTGACCCAAACTTGGACAACCGGCTTTGAGTAGCATCATCATCATCACTGCCAGCTGACATCAGACGCCTCGCCAAAGAGAAACAGTTCTAGCCCTCACATTAGGTGAGTCTGACATGCGTAGAAATGCAGCAATCATGAGGCTTAGTAACACAGTGGTTATAGACCACTTTCTTTTTTACATCCCTAGGTATGTGTTCATAATAGTACGGCCCTCTGAGGACTTTATACAAATTGAAATGGCCCTTGATATGAAAAAGGTTCCCCACCCCTGGTCTATATTATCTATGTTATATATTATCTAAGTCATTTATCAGATGCGTTTATCCAAAGCGGCTTACAGGAATAGTTTTATCAGATCCATGTCATTAAGGAGCAGGTAGGGGTCACACTGGGGATCGAACCTAGAACCTTTCAGCTGGGAGTCAAACACCCTGATCACCGGTCAGGTGGGAGGGACTTACCGTTGGTGCAGAACTCATACGACGAGCAGAGATCATCCTCAAACAGGCAACCTGGAGAGAGAGAGAGAGAGAGAGAGAGAGAGAGAGAGAGAGAGAGAGAGAGAGAGAGAGAGAGAGAGAGAGAGAGAGAGTTACAACAGCATAATAATCAGAACCATCTTTAGTCCAAATACACAGAACATAACCAGTAGACCTGTCTAGCAACCAGACCTAGAGACCATGCTTAGCGACTATGCATAGCGACCACACCTAGCAACTCCACCCAGCAACCCTGCCTAGCGGCCATGCCTAGCAACCACACCTGGCAATCACGCCTAGCATCTACGCCTAGCAACCCTGCTTAGCGACCACACCAAGCAACCACACCAAGCAACAACACCTAGCAACCCCGCAAGGCAACCCTGCCTAGCGGCCATGCCTAGCAACCCCACCTAGCAACCAGACCTAGCGACCATGCCTAGGAACCACGCCTAGCAACCAGGTGGCAGACCAGGCAGGTCAGTTAGTCTTAACATGCTACATGCACGATGTCACATTAAACATTTAATACAGATAACCACTCACTGCATTAGCACTAGTATTAGCTTCAGACATGCTAATTGAAGAGCTATAAATCTTTAGCGTAGCGTGCTATCTGTGCTCCATGTCACCCTGTATGAATATTGTATGAATATAAATGATCTTTAACACCGGGGGCCATACTCGCTGGCAGGGGTAATATTATGGGCTGCCATTAGCCTATGGTCGCCATGGGAGCGCACAGCGACCCTCCACTGACCTACCTGGACAGGTGAACCTGCATGTTCACATTTATCCATCTCTCTCTCTCTCTCTCTCTCTCTCTCTCTCTCTCTCTCTCTCTCTCTCTCTCTCTCTCTCTCTCTCTCTCTCTCTCTCTCTCTCTCTCTCTCTCTCTCTCTCTCTCTCTCTCTCTCTCACCCCCCCCCCCCTCTCTCATGTCGAGTGGCTCTTCTTCGTGACTGATTATGGCCTCATCTCCATAATAACACATACTAACACACAGACATTTTGTTCATCCTAATAACCATAATAATAACCATAATAAAAGCCACTCCTGGTCGTGATCTAAAATGGCTGCTTAATGATGTGGAGTCAGGACTATTGTAGTAAGACCTCCTCAATACCACCTCCTCCTCTATAACCAACCCTACTCCTCTACCACCTCCTCTATAACCAACACTAGTCCTCTACCACCTCCTCTATAACCAACCCTACTCCTCTACCACCTCCTCTATAACCAACCCTACTCTTCCACCTCCTCCTCCTCTATAACCAACCCTACTCCTCTACCACCTCCTCTATAACCAACCCTACTCTTCCACCTCCTCCTCCTCTATAACCAACCCTACTCCTCTACCACCTCCTCTATAACCAACACTAGTCCTCTACCACCTCCTCTATAACCAACCCTACTCCTCTACCACTTCCTCTATAACCAACCCTACTCTTCCACCTCCTCCTCCTCTATAACCAACCCTACTCCTCTACCACCTCCTCTATAACCAACCCTACTCTTCCACCTCCTCCTCCTCTATAACCAACCCTACTCCTCTACCACCTCCTCTATAACCAACACTAGTCCTCTACCACCTCCTCCTCCTCTATAACCAACCCTACTCCTCTACCACCTCCTCTATAACCAACCCTACTCTTCCACCTCCTCCTCCTCTATAACCAACCCTACTCCTCTACCACCTCCTCTATAACCAACCCTACTCTTCCACCTCCTCCTCCTCTATAACCAACCCTACTCCTCTACCACCTCCTCTATAACCAACACTAGTCCTCTACCACCTCCTCTATAACCAACCCTACTCCTCTACCACCTCCTCTATAACCAACCCTACTCTTCCACCTCCTCCTCCTCTATAACCAACCCTACTCCTCTACCACCTCCTCTATAACCAACCCTACTCTTCCACCTCCTCCTCCTCTATAACCAACCCTACTCCTCTACCACCTCCTCTATAACCTACCCTACTCTTCCACCTCCTATAACCTACCATACTTCTCCTCCACCTCCTCCTCCCTACCTACTGCTCCGCCAGTGCTCTCAATATTAATTAATTATACATTTTAATGAAGCACTCATCCAGACATGGAGTGTGTGTGTGTGTGTGTGTGTGTGTGTGTGTGTGTGTGTGTGTGTGTGTGTGTGTGTGTGTGTGTCTCAGATAGATAACGCTTGTCTCTTAAATCCAACAGCATGAACAGAGATTATTAAAATGGTGTCTTTTAATTAAAATGGTCTCTCAGTGAAGCAGCACCTCCTGCTAGCTACAGAACACCTCCTGTCCTTATATTATTATTATGTATTAATGTATTATGTATTAGACTGTATATATATATATATATATATATATATATATATATATATATATAATAATTATTATTATTATAATATATGTATTTATTATATTATTGTTATTGTTATTATTATTATTATTATTATTATTATTATAGACCAGGGCTCCACAACCTTTTTGTAACTGTGGCCTGGTATGTGTGTGTGTGTGTGGGGGGGGGGTGTAATAAACAGTTTTAATTATAGACAGTAACAGTCTCACAGTTCTCAAACAGTTATAACAGAATCACAAGTATAATTATGATTGTTCCAAGTCAAAGTAATCAAACTAATCTATCAAACTCTATCCATGTCTATTTCCTTGCCATTGTTATCTTAGTGCTGTATAGCGCATCTATCCACCAAGGAAAAGCACTAATTACATTCCCTGATCGCTGATCCATATAAGGTCATGACCAAATATGGATGTTGGGACGTCACGTTTAGCAAACACAAACTGCATAGCATTTGATAGGCTGTGAATTACCTTTATTCAGATGTGTTTTGGGCGACTAAGGACAGCGCCCTGCTGGGCAATTATAGGGTTAATGACACCCAGCTGCTCATTTTTGCCGTTACATTTAATTAGGTACAGTACAAATAGACTGTAAAATGTAATAGAACATGTTTGATTTTTATGGAAATACAAAATACATTTAAAAATTCCCTGTCGATGGCCGTGGCCCGGTGGTTGAGAACCACTGACCTAGACTACAGCCAAACTCTGTCTGTCTGTCTGTCTGTCTGTCTGTCTCACACACACACACACACAGAACCGTTTCTAGCTGTTAGGGGGCCCTATGCGAGATACTATTTGGGGGCCCCTATTTTTTCAAACTCTGAGGTAGAGATTCCTAACTTTTTTATATACTCTGTGACAATGCAGCAGTCTGTTACATTGTAAGAGGAAAGCAGGCTAGAGTACATTAATCTAGATCGTAACCCACCCCGGACCTACCTAATTCTCCAAAATATAATTAAATATGAGGCTGAAATTGCAGTTTGGGGGCCGTTTGCAGTTTAGGGGCCCCCTGGTGGGGCCGGGGCCCTATGCAGCCGCATAGTCCGCATATAGCAAGAAACGGCTCTGCGCGCGCACACACACACACACACACACACACACACACACACACACACACACACACACACACACACACACACACACACACACACACACACACACCATTAGCTAAATATATTTCCTCTTGGAGAAAATACATTTCCTCCAAGAGACACAAGCTTCATGGATCATACTATAGAACAACGATAAGCTGAAGCAACTTCAAAGTCAAACTTCCTATACTTGGCTCAAGAAAAGCTGAGATATAAAAAAACATGAAGTTATCTTTAAGAAAAGCTGAGATATGAAGAGACATGACGTTATCTTCAGGGGTAGCGGTGTGTCCGCAGCGTCTGGTTGACCAGGAGAGACAGATAATCAATAACTTGTATTGGAACAATACAACAACAGCCCAAAAGCATCAGGGTCTCCTCTTGGCAGCAGCAGCAGCCGCTGTCAGCACCATGTGTTTAGGGGAGCAGGCTCGGAGCAGATAACACACCGACCCCTTGCCGATCGTTTAGCTGTCCTGCAGGGCACAGCCCAGACCTGGCCGCAGACATAAAGGAGGAGTTATGGCCTCGTAAAACCTTCGCTCAAAACAAATCGAGTTAGCTGAATTTGATTCTCCCTTCATCACAGACTCAACTGGCTTCACAGAGCTCCACGTTAAACACCACACGTCATATGCCACACCCCATGTCATAAACCGCACCCCTACCTCATAAACCACACCCTAAACCCTAAGCCACACCCCTGAGTCCAAAACCACATCCCTGAGTGTGGTTTTGGTTCTTGATCTCCTCAGGTGTTATGCTGGATTCAGCTGCTTTAGTGACATCTTCAGCTGCTTTAGTTACACTGATTACTTGAGAAATGTTGCCGTTCTAGAAATGATTTGAATGAGTTGTGATACAACTGTCTGTCAGTAAAACACAACCTGTAGCATCACCATCATCAAACATGCTTAAAGTGTAAGTGAACCTCCTGTTTCAGCTCCAACACTATCAGATTGTTCTAATTGGTCTAGGGCACCTCGCCGCCGGTGTCCCTTAGTCATGACGTCACCTTCGAGGCATTTTGACGTCACAAAAAAGATCGCAACTTGAGTTTGAAGCAGAGAGTAGAGAACGTTTACACACTGGTTGGCAGAGACTCGCAAAAAAATGGCAAGATTACTATGTGGATGATCATGTTTAAAAAAAACAAACAACGATTTTGGGTTCATTGACCCTTTAATAAATATGCTGTGGGTCATTATAGCATTTATTCATAGGGTGTTAAGATAGAGGTGAGATAGAGGTGTTAACATACATACCAGACATAACATACACACCAGGTAACATTACCTTCTGGTGTGACCAGAAGCTAAGACTACAACGATCTGCGGTTGGGGGTCATTTCCCTACTCAGCAGAATCCATACCTCCTAGAGATGAGGTTACAGGCCTTCATTAAAACCTGATCAATATGTTCAGTGTTCAGCATCACCACCAAAATGTTTGTGGTGTCTTCGGGTTTTCCTCTCGGGAACAAAACACTGTCACTAGAACATATCCCCATGGGTTGGGGACAGCGGGTTACCTAGCAACAGATGACGCACCCTGCAAAAATGAGGTAACATATACTGTAGGTGAAGAGATGCTCTGGTCCAGCTCTCCTGAGCTCTCCATCCAGCATCCACCCAGAACTGAGTAATGGTCTGGGTGGTATATAGGTGAGGAAGCAGGTAGGTTAGACAGGTAGGTTAGACAGGTGGTGTATCTAGGTGAGTAGGCAGGTAGGTTAGACAGGTGAGTCAGCAGGTAAGTTAGACAGGTGGTGTATCTAGGTGAGTTAGCAGGTAGGTAAGACAGGTGGTGTATTTAGGTCAGAGACCTGCTAGAACACAGAGACCTGCTAGAACACAGAGACCTGCTAGATCACAGAGACCTGCTAGATCACAGAGACCTGCTAGAACATAGTAGAACACAGACCTGCTAGATCACAGAGACCTGCTACATCACAGAGACCTGCTAGAACACAGAGACCTGCTAGATCACAGAGACCTGCTAGAACATAGACCTGCTAGATCACAGAGACCTGCTAGAACATAGACCTGCTAGAACACAGACCTGCTAGATCACAGAGACCTGCTAGCTAGATCACAGAGACCTGCTAGATCATAGAGACCTGCTAGAACACAGACCTGCTAGATTGAAGAGACCTGCTAGATCCCAGAGACCGGACCCTGCTAGATCCCAGAGACCGGACCCTGCTAGATCCCAGAGACCGGACCCTGCTAGATCCCAGAGACCGGACCCTGCTAGATCACAGAGACCGGACCCTGCTAGATCACAGCAACGCTAGATGTTTACATTGACGGTGGGTCCTCTAACCTGACAACAGAGACACACCAGGTTAGACACCACAACGAATACAAAAGCAACACGAAGGTTTTGTATGGAAGATGTAGCGTGGAACATCAAACCAGACTCTAGCCCAGGTATCACTGAAATATTCATAACTGTCACTCTTTTGCCGGCATACATATACAGTACATACAAACTCTCCACACACACACACGCACACGCACACGCACACACACACACACACACTTCTCGTCTGACTGCTCAAAATGACTCATCCACAACTCTGGGCTTAAATTAGAAACATTCAAAGTTTAACTTCAGCTTCCTGTTCATCAAGGTCTGGATACATTATGGTCTGGATACATTAAGGTCTGGATACATTAAGGTCTGGATACATTAAGGTCTGGATACATTAAGGTCTGGATACATTATGGTCTGGATACATTATGGTCTGGATACATTAAGGTCTGGATACATTATGGTCTGGATACATTAAGGTCTGGATACATTAAGGTCTGGATACATTATGGTCTGGATACATTATGGTCTGGATACATTATGGTCTGGATACATAAAGGTCTGGATACATTATGGTCTGGATACATAATGGTCTGGATACATAATGGTCTGGATACATAAAGGTCTGGATACATAATGGTCTGGATACATAATGGTCTGGATACATAAAGGTCTGGATACATAATGGTCTGGACAGCTTGGCCTGCACGTTATATCATTGACTGCAGTGCATCATATTATATTTATACTGCTGCTGCTGCGTGTTGACCAACTGAAGTGTGATTCGTACTATAGGATGTTATGTTATACCCCATGTAATACCCACTCAAAGTATACCAAGAGCAGTGGTTCTCTTCACACACACACACACACACACACACACACACACAATCAGCAAGTATCACCAAACAGGACCCCCTAGTAGCCGTGGTCATGGGGGACTGAACGTGGACAGCCACTAGGAGGACAGACCAGAAGACATCAGATCAACATCCACTAAAAGGAAAACCACCAACCCCCTTGGCAACGGGACCTACTTGTAGTCTCACCCAGTGTGGACGGGACCACAACTAGGACCACCAACATCCATCCCACTCCATCACCCAGGTGGAGACATGGTGGTGGTCATTATATTATACACAAACACACACACACACACACACAAGTCCTCCACCCTGGAGCAGACTCGTAGGTCTGGAGCAGGGTCTCCAGACTCAAGGTGAGACCCCCCACCCCCCACCAGGACCTGGACTCACCGGTCATCCCGCCGGGCGAGGAGGCGCCCCAGGACCAGAGGCTGAGCAGCCACACCGCGACCCACAGGACGCGACGCGGTACGTCCATCACGTCGCGCTCAGACCAAATCCATCCAAAAAAACGCGAGCTCGACTCCGGAACCGTCAATCAAATCAAAATCAATCAATCAATTAACGTGTGAGCGCGGTAGAAAATGTTGCGTAATTGACTTGTTTTCTGCAGCGGCGGCAGCAGAGCCAGGCGCCCCTCCTAGGCTTCTGACGTCACGAACACACATGGCGCGTCCGCCGCCGCGACGCGGCAACGCGCCGCCGCCCCTTCCGCGCGGAGCACGCAGGCGGCAGACGGAGCAACACGACGTCATGATTAACTAATGGACACCATAGACCAAAACACAACACAACTCTCCTGAAATGAATTAACACAGGCTCATATATATATATATATTTTTAATCGCAAATCTATAACTTGGTGTACCATGTAGAAAACATGCATATGAAAAAATACAAATGTAGACAGAAACAGGAGAGACACAATAGGACAGATTGTTTTAAACATGAATGGACAGCCAAGCGTTCATGAAGACACATTCACACACAGTAGAAATGAAAACCATCATAAGAAAACTAATGCAGAACTTTATTTAACGTCTTGACCGACGACTCGTAGATCAACCTGTGGAGAGATCAGCCATAACATTACATTACAAACCAGATTCAACAGTTAAACCAGATTAAAGAGTTGAAGGAGGAGTACCTCTGGTTGTCTCCAATGTGTTCAGGCAGGACTTTCTGCAGCTGTCTCTGGACACACATGGCTGCACTCTTCACTGCAGCCCTCATCTGACCGGCTGAGACCGAGACCACAGCATTACACTTATAACTTTAAACATCCTAGTTCGGTTCAGTTCGTTGCACATCGGAATTGTTATTTTCGCGTTTCATTGGCAAACGTTGTGGATGGTATGGAAAATAACTGTTGACTGGTCAATAAGGTGGAGCGAGAAACACTGCAGACCATTGACTGGTCTCATATATATATATATATATATATATATATATATATATATATATATATATATAGAGAGAGAGAGAGAGAGAGAGAGAGAGAGAGAGAGAGAGAGAGAGAGAGAGAGAGAGAGAGAGAGAGAGAGAGAGAGAGAGAGAGAGAGAGAGAGAGAGAGAGAGAGAGAGAGAGAGAGAGAGAGAGATATAGATATAGATATATATAGATATAGATATACACACACACATACACATGAAGATCATGAAGATTATGACTCACTGTGTGTGATGATGTTGAGGATGTGCAGCACAGCGGTCAGTCCCGTCACACAGTCGCTATCCTCACATTCCACAGAGGAAGTGACCTCTGCTAGGAATGCCCTGCACCACACACACACACACACACACATTAAATACACACACACACACACACACATTAAATACACACACACACCCTAATAACATGCACAGGTAGTTATGCGTGTGTGTGTGTGTGTGTTACCTGGTGACAGTGGGGGTCTTGAAGACAACAGAGAGCAGGATGCTGGAGAGAGGAGGGAGGTCCTCTACGCTCTCAGGCACCACCAGCTCCTCCTGCTGGGACACCTGAACACAGTCACACACAACCTTTACACCTGCCTCTGGATCACTACACAGCTTCAGCTATTAACTCAGGTGTGAAACCAAACCAGGTATAGAACCAGGTGTGACACCATGTTTATAACCCGGTGTGAAACCAACCAGGTGTATAACCAGGTGCGAATACAACCAGGTGTGATATATGAGTGTGCCCCAACGCAGTTCAAACTAAAAGTATATGCGTGACATTTGAACCTTGAGCAGCAGGTGTCTGATCTCCACGATGACTCCAGCCAACAGCGTGGAGAAGACCCCCTGGAGCAACTCCCCCTGGAGGAACTCCCAGGTGAGGACCACCTGGAGAAAGTCCCCCAGGGCGGGGCCCGCCAACACACACAGCTCCCTGCCGTCCTCCGGGGCCTTCCTCATCCGCCGAGCCAGCAGCTCCACCACCTTCTGGAAGGTGTTGACCACCACGGCCAGCAGCACGCTGGTGGTGGTGCCCTGGTTCTCCTCAGGAATGCTGTTCTCCGTTACCTCCTTCAGAATGGACAGTACCAGTGGGATACACAGGTAGCCCTTCCCTGGAACACAGAGTCAACAGTCAGTCAGTCAGTCTCTGGACCCAGCAGGGTCCAACACTAACCCAACATCCCAGTCTCTGGACCCAGCAGGGTCCAACATCTGTCTGTAATGTCAAGGTTCCAGTGAAGTCGTGTAGTTAAGTACGTTTAGCCGGTCAGGAAGTTATCCATGTATGTTGACCTTTGACCTGGTTGATCATGGTTTAGGGGTTCTGAGACGGACCAGGTGAGACTCACCCGGGAGTAGGATCAGAGAGCACAGGTGCAGGATTTGACCCTTGAACTCCTCGTCTCCCAAACCCACCAACAACATGTCCCGACACACTGTCACAAAACCCTGAGGAGAAAAACAAACAAAGAGGAATTATGAATCTAAATAAACTAGTAGTTCATGTATAGACACCACACACTGCTTAGAATACATAGAATACAGTCTGAGTCTGAGACCAGGTATATAAAGCAGGTATATTAAACCAGGTGTGAGACCATGCGGTGTCCTGAAGAGAACCTGCTCTTCCAGGAGCTCACAGTGTTTAACAGGACAGAATCAATACTGATAGAAATCTCCATAAAGGGGAGCTAATCTCCATTTAATGTCCTTGAATCCATGTCCCCGTATTCATTAGTCACGCCCTCTGCAGTAACACTACTTATTAAAATGGACTGCTCTTCAAAGGAGCCCAGCTACCGTCTCCTGCGATTAGCTGCTGTAGCTGCTGGCAGAGAAAGGAAAATGTCAGAGAAAATATTTGTGCTTGAGGTCAAGGTTGGTGGTTCAGCGTAATGTTTTGTAGCTCTGCTGTCGACCAAGGACAGCAGAGCACTAAAGTATGTTCTCTTACTAACATGCATTCCCCAGTCCTTCTTGCAAAGGTGCTTAACAAAGGATAAATATGCAGAAATAACAGTTCAGCTCCTCTGCACTCCAACTTAAGGTTTAGAACTAAAATTATGGTGCTGTAGGTAAGATTTAACAGCTATTATATAAGGTACTGTAGGTAAGATTTAACAGCTATAATATATACTAGTATTATTAAAGGTGCTGTTGGTAAGATTCAACAGCTATTATATATACTAGTATTAATGAAGGTGCTGTAAGTAAGATTTAACAGCTATCATATAGATACTAGTATTATTAAAGATGCTGTAGGTAAGATTTAACAGCTATAATTTGAGTGTAATTTGTTAGAAATGGCCTAGCCATCTGTCAGCTATTACTGAGTGAAATGCTCTGTGATAATATCTGTTCTAATTGACTGCGTCTGCGTCTGAAGGAGACCATTTAGATTTGTACAGACATTATTCAAACATACTGTATATTGTATCCATGTGTCCCTGTACAACTAAACCGTACTGAAAGACTATGTAATTAAATGTACTATTGTACACCTGTAAGTACCGCATTAGTGTATGTTAAGGTGTACACCTTAACATATGAACTATAAAGACGGTAATAATGTCGCACCTCCACAATGTCTTTGGCCAGATCCAGGGTCCCTGAGGCCTCCTCAGGGCCCTCTCCCTCCCCAGGGACGGAGCCCGGATTGGGGGTTGACAGGTAGGGCAGCACCCTCTCTTCCAGCCAGGACATGCTGAGCTCCAGGGAACTCAGGAAGTCACGACTCTCTGGGGACTAAAAGGACAAGGGATAGGGAGGGAAAGGAGGGGAGAGGGAGACAGGGAGAGGGGGGGGGGACAGGGAGAGGGAGAGGGAGTACAAGTGGTAAGTAATGAGTATGTACATTTGTGTTTTCTCAGCCAATAAAGACCTTTGAATGGAGAGAAAGGGGAGACAGGGAGACTGAGACAGACAAGAGAGAGACCAGGAGAGACACCAGGAGAGAGAGAGGGATTGTAGATATGAGAGGTGAAGACAGAGAGGTAGAGAGAGTGAGAGAGTGAGAGACAGAGAAGTAGAGAGAGACAGAGAGGTAGGTAGCGAGAGAGAGAGCTGTCTCATGAACATAAACAGAAATTAGACTGCTGGCTCCAGATTCTTCACACAGCGGCTCCTCCACAGAAACACTTCACACCAATAGGACGCCGTGCTGCCGTCGTGCTCCTGATGAGCGCCAGGTCAAGGATGCGGCTACGTGAAGCGGCTCCTGTGAAGCCACATGAGTGCTAATCAAGTGGAGAGGCTTGGATGGAGAGAGAGAGGGGTGACCAGATGGAGGGACTAGTGTGCAGGTGAGCTGCTAGAGAGACTCGCCATGCAGGTGTGCAGGTGAGCCGCTAGAGACAGACTCACCGTGGCGTTGTGCAGGTGTACTGCTAGCCGGCTCTGCAGTGTGAAGGCCCTCAGGGCTGTATGGACCCTGGCGTCGGCCCTGGTCCACCGTACCGGAGCTCAGGGAGGAGTACAGCACCGACTGGGAAAGACAGACACGACATGGGCTTAAACACACACTGAGTCAAACACACAGGTAACTAAAGTTAAGGTAATAAATAAAGTAACACTAACTTATGTTACTGTAAAGGTTAAAGTAATGAGTAACAGTAATTTAAGTTACTGCTGTAAAAGTTAAAGTAATGAGTATCAGTAACTTCAGTTACTGTAAAGGTTAAAGCAATGAGTAACAGTAAGGTAAAAGGTAACAGAGGGCCGTACCTGCCAGCCCCCCAGGGTCTTGTGGAGGGTGCTGAGGGAGGGGAGAGGCAGGACGTGGTCCCGGGTGGAAGAGCGGCTCAGCAGGTACTCCAGGTAGGAGAGGCCCAGGTCTGGCTTGGCCTCAACCGTCTCCTGGATCCGCACTTTCCGACCCGCTGCCGCCTTGTCCTGAAACGCAGAGACAGACTGATGACCAATCACAGCACGCCTGACAGATTGATGACTACTCTGGCTGATGGTAGCTGATATAATAATAATACTAATACTAATACTAATAATAATAATGTAAGCATATGATGATATATTTATTTACAGAACCGTTTATACACAGTCAAACACCCTGATCACAATGCTACCCTGGCTGATGTGTTAGATGACGTAATGTTAGATGATGTAATGTTAAAGCTGACATAGGAGTTATAGAGGTCAGAGTATCTAGATAGAACATCTGTCGTTTCCTGGTTTACCTCAACAAGGAGACCAAGCAGGACTTCCTGTTAAACATCTTACCACTGGGCTGGGCAGGGGCTCCGAGAGCCACTGTGTGATGAGGTCCAGGACGGTGGCCGCCCGGCCCCAGCCACACAGACAGTCTATCAGCTGGCCGAACTGCACCTGGCTTGCACCTGTATCCAACTGCTTCAGCTTGGAAAGCACCCCACAGCTAGCAGACCCCCCCCCCCACACACACACACGCACGCACACACACACACACACACACACACACACACACACACACACACACACACACACACACACACACACACACACACACACACACACACACACACACACACACACACACACACAGTCAGAGTCAGAACCACCATAGGATAGGATGATAGAGACGAGAGAAAGATAGAGAAGAGAGACTGAGGATGGTGGAGGAGAAGAGGTGAGGCTGGTGGAGAAGAGAGAGAGGAGAGAGGTCCTACCTGAAGATTGTCATGGTAACAGTTGTAGGGTGATAGGGTGTGTAAAGCATCTTTGAGCACCTTAAAAAAGCACTATATAAATTGAATGTATAATAATAATAATAATAATAAATTATTATTATTATTATTATTATTATTATTATTATTATTATTATAAGAGGCGATAAGAGGGTGATGGAGAGAAGAGAGGATGATGGAGGAGAGGAGAGGGGAGAAGAGGAGGAGAGAGAAGGAAAAGAGGTGTTACCTGAGAGGAAATGAGAAGAAGAGGAGGTGTTACCTGAGAGGAAAAGGAGGAGAGGAGGAGAAGAGAGGGGGAGAACAGAAGTTACCTGAGAGAAGGTTAGGGTAGACGAGGAGAAGAGGAGGAGAAGAGGTGTTACCTGAGAGAAGATGAGAGAGGAGAAGAGGAGGAGGAGAGAGAAAGTGTTACCTGACAGAAGAAGAGGAGAGAGGAGGAAAAGGTGTAACCTGAATGTTGGAACAGCAGCCGGAGGCATCAGAGAGGCAAGGAATATTAGAGGAACCACACAGCGCTCATCCTACACACACACACACACACACACACACACACACACACACACACACACACAGTGACATTTGTGAGACATTAATAAAACTACAAATGTAACTACACTAATGGAAAAATGTTCCCTCTTGAAGATGTTCTTCTGAACGGTCATGCTGACCTCCTGCACAGCAGCCATCTCTCCCATCGCCTGGCTCTGTCTAGTGTTATACTGCCCTCTGCTGGTGTGACTACATCATCTCCAAGCTCTGTCTGCAGGGTCTGTGCATGCATTTACCACTCTTTGTGTATAGATATATTTTCTGTATTTATTATAGTTGTAGTCTCTTATTTCAATTGTTATTTCTACTGCTGTCCTGTACTTCATGCGGTGTCACCCACATTTTCCTCCTGGGATCAATAAAGTACATCTTATGTTAGGTGTGTTGTTGTATAACCCCGTACCACCACCAGGAAGCAGCAGTGACTGCCAGGCCTCACCTCGAAGGTGTTGAAGTACTTGGAGATGACGGAGCTGAATTTGGCCACGGTGTACTGGTGGGCCTCCTTGTTGTGGGCCAGAGCCTCCAGGACGCTCCTCCACAGAATCACCAGCACCTCCAGCAGGCTAGCCACCAGACCTGTATCCTTAGCAGACATAATGTCCTCCATCTGACAACAACATAACTAGTTAGTAACTAATAACCAGCTAGCAGACAGCATGTCCTCCATCTGAAAAGAACACAACTACTTAGTAACTAATTATCAGCTAGGTATAGAGTGGCTATTATAATTAGGCAGCCTGTTGGTATAACAGAGTAGCTATCAGTCATTAGGCAGTCTGTTGGTATAGAGTGGCTACCAGTCATTAGTCTGTTGGTATAAACCGAGTAGCTAGTCGGTATAAGCAGGCCCTTTATTTGCCTCACCACATATGGGAAACACTAATAACGTAGTAGCAGTTAGCTGCTTCTAGTAGAATGTATATTAGATGACTATTAAAACGAGAAATACTTCCCACCATCTGTACCAATACTGTATATATCTTACTTTGTTGTTTTCCTTGTTGCCATCCCTGAGCTGGCTGAGTTCTGCTTGGCTCAGGTCAGTCTGACTCAGGTCAGTCTGGCTCGGGAGGCAGGTGTTCAGAACACGACGGATCGACAGCATCAGCTTCACTGGAACAAGAAATTACAAATTAAATCAGTCTGAAATCAGTCTAAAAATCCGACTTATCAAAGTCTAAAACAGTCAAGGTAACAATGCATGTGCTCTAGTCTAGAAGCTGTAGTACCTATATTAGTAGAAGCTAGGTGGGTGCTCTAGTCTAGAAGCTGTAGTACCTATATTGGTCGGTGCCGTGTGCAGGTGGGCGTACTGGTAGAACTTGCGGGCGGCGCAAGGGTTCATCTGGATGAGGGCGATGCAGCGGCAGCACCACTCTCTCTCAGACACGTTAACGGGGAAGAAGGACTTGAAGAGCAGGTTTACGATGCGCTTGGAGACCGGCTGGGAGTCCAGCGCCAGGCGGGCCAGCAGGTGCTCCATGTTGCACACGTCCCAGAACTGGAGAGCGAAAGAGACCCGACCAGATCAGTACAGGTATAGACAGACCAGTTATAGACAGACCAGATAAAGACAGAGTGTTATATATAGACAGACAGACAAGTTATAGACAGACAGAAAGACCAAAACAGACCAGCGGTGTTACACGTGTCCTAAATGAACATGACGCTACCGAGACTCAACGACTAAATCAGTTCAATAAAAGATTCAGTGTGGACAGAGAGCGTCTGATGTGATAGTTGGATGCTAGCTTGCTGTTAGGACAGGGTGTTAGCATCATGGTACCGTAGCGGCGTTAGCATCACGGCACCTTAGCAGCGTTAGCATCATGGTACCTTAGCTGCGCGGACGGCCTTGACCTTGAGCAGCATGTCAAGGAAGCTGGAGCGGACCTTCTCCGAGGTGTCGTGGAGGCTGTTCTTCAGGGCTGGGAGCAGCTTCTCCAGCAGTGGGTGGCTCAGAGGGTTGTCCAGCACCATGCTCAGACACTGCAACATACAACACATCACAACATGCACGCTGCCAGTTATCTAGCAGGCGCTGTTAGCCAGAGACTTTTGGCTGGGAGTCAAACATCCTGACCACAGTATGATATCACATATTTAATGTACCCAATATATATTATATATCACAGTCTAGGCCCTCACTTGAACACAGAGCAGCGAACGTCAGCAGATATAAATCATATATATATATATATATATATATATATATATATATATATATATATGATTTATATCTTCACATGTTGTGTACCTTGAACACAGAGCAGCGAACGTCAGCGGAGTGGCAGTCAGCAGCCAGCTCCACCACCAGCTTCTTGAGGAAGTCTGTGATGACGGAGGGGGGCAGCAGCTCCCAGCAGGTAGCCAGGATCTTACACACACCCAGCGTGGCCGAGGAGCGCACCATGGGCTGGGGGTCATCCAGCAGACCCTGGGGAGAGAGGGGGGGGTAACACAAAGAGCTTCCTGTTCAGCTGCTTCCTGTTCAGCTGCCTGTGTTCAGGAGAGTGAGTGAGTGAGTGAGTTTTCATCTGATGTGAGACCAGAAGTGTGTTCAATATTCAACTTTCACTCTGTACCTTGATGATGATAAGATTATTAATATTAAAATGATAACCTGTTGTAACCACGGTTACGGCTGTGTCTGGGTGTGTGAGGTGTGGTAACCATGGTAACAGCTGGGTCTGGAGGCTGTGAGGTATGGTAAACATGGTAACAGTTGTGTAACCATGGTAACGTACTGACCATCAGGGTGTCCAGCTGTTTCTGGATGGAGGCGTCGATGCTCTGGCTGCTTTGTGTCGGGTCGTGGACGGCAAACGCCTCGGTGAACAGCAGCGTGGCGTTGGCCCGCACCTCGTGGTTAGGAGCCTGGTCACATGACCACAACACACACTTACAGTTACACATCACCACACATATACAAGTTATGTATGCATGCAATATGTCTGCGTGTGTGTACACTGAGAGAGAGAAGGGGTGTGTGTGTGTGTGTGTGTGCTGTGTGTGTGTGTGTGTGTGTGTGTGTGTGTGTGTGTGTGTGTGTGTGTGTGTGTGTGTGTGTGTGTGTGTGTGTGTGTGTGTGTGTGTGTGTGTGTGTGTGTGTACATACACTGAGAGCTCTCCACAGGATAGGCTTGTAGAGCTCATACAGCATGCGGTCGACATGCTTGCAGCCCTTCCTCTTGTGGAAGTAGCTCACGATCTGCACAGGCAGGTGGGTCAGGTTAACAGCTAACTAGCCAGGTTAACAGCCAACTAGTCAGGTTAACCAGCTTAGAGGGGATCCAACTACACTAAATAGGACCACACTCACATCCAGCAACACACTTTACCATTTACTATTTAGCAGACACTTTCATCCAAAGCGACTTTGGATGAAAGCCATGGAAAGTCAGGATGAATGTCATTAAGGAGCAGGTAGGGGTTGGGGAGCATCTGGCTTTAGGAGGCCTACAGGTAGACTGGAGACATTGGGGGCGAGAACCCAGAACTTGTAACCACTAGACGATCGTGACCCACCTGTCGGACCTTCCCATGTACAGGGGAGGTTCTGTGCAGCATGATGGCATTCTGCATTAGGTCCTGGATGCACACGCTCTCAATCTTCTCTAAGAAGTCCCCTGTCGCCTTCTTCCACGCCCTGAAGTATATCTCTGCGATGTGATTCGTCAGAGCCCTGGAGGACAGAATAAAAAGGAGATGAGACCTATCCTGTATGTATGGACATCAATTTGTATTACTATTTCTCTATCTTGAGCAAAACAATTGTGACAAACAAATTTCCCTCAGGATTAATAAAGTAATGTGAATACATAAGCCCAACCCTATCCGGATAGCGGCCGACATAAAGCCGTTTAATGTATTGTGTTAAGTAATTTGTCAATACGATACATAGAACGTTTGATTCCTCTCATGAAGAAAACACCAAGTCATCAATGACTTGGTGTCTAAACCACTGGTTTAGACCTGGTTAGCCCAATTGAGATCCACTGGTTTAGACCAGATTAGACCAGTTGAGAACCACTGGTTTAGACCAGTTGAGAACCACTGGCTTAGACCAGGGTAGACCAGTTGAGAACCAGAGGTTTAGGGTTAGGAGGAGGGGTCATACATCATGGGGCCTGTGAATCCCTTTGAGACTGGAGCTGCGATGAAGAGTGATACTAATAAAGGTTGACTTGAGAGACTAAAGAGGTTCTGACTTGGTGAAGAACTGCAGCTGGTTCTTGATTGTGGCGTGGATCATCCAGATGAAGTCCACATTCCAGCTGAACAGAAACACCAGGAAACGCTTCCCCTGGCACAGGAATTACATCATCAGTCACCATGATCATTACAGAACCTTACATGATCTGCATATGATATCCTTCAATATATTTAAATATACAGTAAGTCTTAATAGGTTTTGAAGGCCTATAATAATTTAGACGACACGACTGTGTCTCAATAGAGGTTCTCCTCACGTCGTCGCGGCGGACATAGCTCATGCTGAAGTAGCATTCCAGCAGCAGCTCCACTAACTGCTTGTTGTCCTCCGAGTTGAAGTCTACACCCAGCAGGACCTCATGAAGCTCCCACAGCCTCTGGATCTCTGCTCCCTGGAAACACAGAAGAATGGAACCATCAGGGACAGCAACCCTCAACCCAGCAGCATGGTGTACAGTACAGACTGGTCTCTAGAGGAAGAACCATGGTGTACAGTACAGACTGGTCTCTAGAGGAAGAACCATGGTGTACAGTACAGACTGGTCTCTAGAGGAAGAACCATGGTGTACAGTACAGACTGGTCTCTAGAGGAAGAACCATGGTGTACAGTACAGACTGGTCTCTAGAGGAAGAACCATGGTGTACAGTACAGACTGCTGTCCTTAAGTAGAACCATGGTGTATAATACAGACTGGTATATTAGTGACTGTTTTGTACTGACTGGTTTCTTGAGAGACAGACTCTTCCGCAGGGTCAGCAGGAAGGCGGTGCGTCCAAACTCTTCCTTTCCCAGAAGCCCTTTCTTCCACCACAGCTCACACAGACGGTGGATCTGCTGCTGCAGGGAGGCTGCAGACACAGGAAGTACTGCCAGAACATCTGGAGGTGAGGGGGGACAGACAGGAAGTCAACTCACAGACAAGAAGTCAACACTCACATGTAGCATCACCGTGGTGCCGTGTAGCATCACCAT
Organism: Merluccius polli; assembly: GCA_030340625.1. Taxonomy (NCBI): domain Eukaryota; kingdom Metazoa; phylum Chordata; class Actinopteri; order Gadiformes; family Merlucciidae; genus Merluccius; species Merluccius polli. The sequence goes on from JAOPHQ010004850.1 coordinate 47,834, forward strand.
GGTTATGTGCATAGAGTCGCCATGGTTACTCACCGTGTAGCTGTCTGGCACACTCCAGCAGGGAGCCGTAGGGGTCGCCATCTTGGAGGACGTTTAGCATCACCGTAGCAATCAGCGCCACGCCCTCCACCACGGCAACAGTCTGCTTCTGAAAAACCAAGACGTAATCAATACAAATATTCATTTTTCTGTACATCATGCAGTTAATCAACACATACAATCTGAATCAGAGAATTCTCCCAACACAATTATCGGATAGCAAGAGCCAAATAGCCAACAATAAAATTACATAATTTTGTTTGGAAAACTATTGTCAACATTCAAGAATACCAGAATCTACCCTACTTAGCAACACTTCTATATAGAATTGATAATAGATAGATAGATAGATAGATAGATAGATAGATAGATAGATAGATAGACTCCAACAGGTTTCTGTATAGAAGAAACAGTAATGTAGTGCTAACAGAAACTATTTCCGTATACTTTTCATATCCAACGTTAAACACGTCTGTCTGGGGAACTCACAGGGTCTGCATGCTCCTCCGCCTCCATGGCCTCTCCTCCCGGCTCTGGTCCCGGGGCCTCCCACCCCTTGGGGGGCCGGTCCAGCAGGACCTGCTGCAGCAGCTCCAGCAGCCGGCCCCACAGCGCCTCTCTGCGGTCCTGGGCCAGCTCCTGCAACACCTCCTCCACGTCGAAGGGGTCCGTCTTGTCTTTCTGTTCCACAGATACAACAGAACCACAGTGAGATGTTTAATAGCAGACACTGAACCAAACTGAGATGTTTGGTAGCAGATAAAGGTAAGATAGGTAACGATAGGTATAGGTGGATAGAGGTTAAGATAGATAGAGGTCAAGATAGATAAATATAGATAGTGGTAAATATAGATAGAGGTAAAGATAGATAGAGGTCAAGATAGATAGAGGTTAAGATAGATAGAGGTAAAGATAGGTAAATATAGATAGAGGTAAAGATAGATAGAGGTAAAGATAGGTAAAGATAGATAAAGATAGATAGAGATAGATAAATCCTATACATGATCCAACTCACATGCAGGAGGATGAAGCGCAGGAAGTCCTCCTGCTTCTCCCTGCAGACCGACTCTACAAACACCTCCCGCTTGGACATGATGGACCTGGGGTCACATGCATTACACATAGATAACATCACATTATGACGTGCTGTTTACACCTGTTATAATATTATAATACGAGTTATATTATATAATATATTTTATGTGATACGTCCACTCAGCTGGTCCACTACTGACACAGCTACTGTCAACACTAATATATACAAGATAAATAAATGCAGTAACACACATATCAGCGTATTCAACATATACATGTATATATATTGTTAAAATGTAGGATATTTGGGTGGAAAATACCTACTTTAGTAGTTTTATAGATGATCAGATGAGCCGACGGCCGAAGGAAAGCGACTCATAACAACTACACAGGAAACCCGCGCAAATTTGTTTTCCCCGTGCGTCATGACGCAGTGACGTTATTCTCTGACGTATGCGCGTTGCGCCGTCCCTTCAGGCCGCCAGGTGGCGACAGATGACCGTGAAATATATTGATCGTACAGCCATGGGAATAAATGGTTCGTCATCTTAGGCCCTTTTCCAATTTTCTATTAAGTAATTATCGACGCTTTCAACCAAAGCGAATTTACTTTGAGATATTTTAAGACATTACATTTACGAGCAGAACGGTTGTGGCATCCTGCCCCCAATTTTAGTTACTGAGGAAATGCTCTCATCCAATTGGCAGACATTCAAAACAGACGACAGCAGTCCAGCAATGAAATAAATCAGACGAATCGACAAGAGAGAGATTTAATTCTTTAAAAGCCTTGGGGTACTTATCATTCAAAGTTATAATTTAAAAATGCCAGAATTACACAGCGAGTTTTAAGGCACAGGATAGATCAACAAAACATGAGACCGGCCTAAAAGATGAACACACACTTAGAAATGCATGATTTAAAAACAGGTATGGCCACAGAAGAGTTTCAGCAACACAAACAAAACGAAAGCAATGCCAATGCATTTTCAATATTCTTCACTTCATTTCAAACCAACATTCCTGCAGAGCCAAGGGGAGGCACTGCAGGAGCCACAACTTCCTTCAATGACGTTCATGTTTTCATTCTGTCCAGAGGTGAGGTAACCTCATGTAGAAATAACGCCCGGGATCACACGTAGATAACAATGAAAACCACGGGACGAAAAAGGTCAAAGTTCGGACCGCTGCGTGCGTCTGCTGTCTGAACCCCGTTGCTATGGCGACAGATTCTTCCAGAATATATCACAAATTGTATCAGAAACCACACAGTGGGGACATGTGAAGCACAGAAGATAGAGCCATAACAAACCCTGTAGAGGAACTTATAATAATCATAATTATACTAATGTATAATGTAACCGTAACCGTGTGTATCGTGTGTGTGTTAACGCTTATTTACATCCACAACAAATATCACATAAACATTAAGGCAGTCAATGCTTTGCAAAGGCTTTACTACCCACACACAAACACACACACACACACACACACACACACATGCACACACACATGCACACACACATGCACACAAACACACATACACACACACACACCAAAAACATAACGTAACATTGGAAGAATTGAGGGTGAAAAAAACGAACTAGAAGAACTAACTAGAGCTCAGACCCAGGAGTGTGTGTGTGTGTGTGTGTGTGTGTGTGTGTGTGTGTGTGTGTGTGTGTGTGTGTGTGTGTGTGTGTGTGTGTGCGCGTGTGTGTGTATGTGTGTGTGTGTGTGTGTGTGTGTGTGTGTGTGTGTGTGTGTGTGTGTGCGCGTGTGTGTGTTCTGTCTACTTCATGGCAGCCGTCTTTGACAATCCGTCCGTCAGAGTGTACCTGGGAAGAAAATAATATCATTAATACATGAATATAATATATATTATATATGCATAATAATTCAAACCTCCACAGATAGTCAACAGTAATAATATAATATTTATAATATAAGTAACATAACATGTTACGAATATAACATACCACTGTGTCCATCCTTTAGATATGTCCTCTCCACTGAGATCTACCAGCACCTGGACACACAACACATACATGTTATACATGTTATATATCTTATAAACTATATCTACTGTATGCAGAAAGCATATGTGTGTGATAGAACTACCTTTCCCAGAAGCCCCTTGTGCTTGGTAAGAACTCTGCCTGCGTTCTTCACAGCCACATCCAGAGACCTCCTGTGGAGCTCCACCATGGACACACTGAATTCAAACCTACACACACACACACACACACACACACACACACACACACACACACACACACACACACACACACACACACACACACACACACACATATACACAGGTTAATATACACAGGTTAATATACACAAATGAATATTAATAACACACTATGGAACCCACACACACACACACACACACAGTAGTGTGTAGTAGTGTGTAGTAGTGCTGTAAACGTACGTCTGGTCATACACAGGGTTGAGTGTCCTCTTCATCACCGAGGTCTTCCTCCTGCCCCCCCGGCTGCGGTCTGGCAGCAGGTAGAGTCTGAGGAATGGGTCTGAGCTGTCGCGGCTGTACGCTAGGAGGTGCCTGCACACACAACACAACAATAACACAACAATAACAACAAATGCATCATGGGATTTTAGTTGCCGATACTCCGCCATATGGAGAGGACTCAAGAGAGTTGTAGTTCTGTAAAATCCTAAATCAACATAAATACACTGTAACCTAGGCTAATGAAAACGCTGTTTTGCCACGCCTATCATAAGAAACGCTGTGGCAGCTTCAACACAACAATGTCTCCCCATAATGACAAATCATTTCCCGATTAATTACTAAACAATGACCAAATCAACATGACTACTAACATAATGACTAACATTCCCATGCTCCTTTGCTTCCAAAATAGCAGCGGTAGTTACAATGTGACGTTGCGATGTACAAGCCCTACAATCACCATGGTAACAACAAGCCCTATAATCGCCATTGTAACAACAAGCCCTATAATCGCCATGGTAACAACAAGCCCTATAATCGCCATTGTAACAACAAGCCCTATAATCACCATGGTATTAACAACACAATACAACAATTCCCCAATACACACAAGAATAACAGCTGCCTGCACACACACACAGGTGTTGTGTGTGCAGTGTTGTGTGTCGCTGTGTTGTGTTAGAGTGTAGTGTTATATGGAGTGTTATATTGTGTAGTAGTTGTGTAGTGTTATATTGTGCAGCTGTTGTGTAGTGTTATATTGTGCAGCTGTTGTGAAGTGTTATATTGTGCAGCTGTTGTGTAGTGTTATATTGTGCAGTAGTTGTGTAGTGTTATATTGTGCAGTAGTTGTGTAGTGTTATATTGTGTAGTCGTTGTGTAGTGTTATATTGTGCAGTAGTTGTGTAGTGTTATATTGTGCAGTAGTTGTGTAGTGTTATATTGTGCAGCTGTTGTGTAGTGTTATATTGTGCAGCTGTTGTATAGTGTTATATTGTGCAGCAGTTGTGTAGTGTTATATTGTGCAGTAGTTGCGTAGTGTTATATCGTGCAGTAGTTGTGTAGTGTTATATTGTGTAGTAGTTGTGTAGTGTTATATTGTGCAGCTGTTGTATAGTGTTATATTGTGCAGCTGTTGTGTAGTGTTATATTGTGCAGCTGTTGTATAGTGTTATATTGTGCAGCTGTTGTGTAGTGTTATATTGTGCAGCTGTTGTATAGTGTTATATTGTGCAGTAGTTGTGTAGTGTTATATCGTGCAGTAGTTGTGTAGTGTTATATCGTGCAGTAGTTGTGTAGTGTTATATTGTGCAGCTGTTGTATAGTGTTATAGTGTGCAGTAGTTGCGTAGTGTTATATCGTGCAGTAGTTGTGTAGTGTTATATCGTGCAGTAGTTGTGTAGTGTTATATCGTGCAGTATTTGTGTAGTGTTATATCGTGCAGTAGTTGTGTAGTGTTATATTGTGCAGCTGTTGTATAGTGTTATATTGTGCAGTAGTTGCGTAGTGTTATATTGTGCAGTAGTTGCGTAGTGTTATATCGTGCAGTAGTTGTGTAGTGTTATATCGTGCAGTAGTTGTGTAGTGTTATATCGTGCAGTAGTTGCGTAGTGTTATATCGTGCAGTAGTTGTGTAGTGTTATATCGTGCAGTAGTTGCGTAGTGTTATATCGTGCAGTAGTTGTGTAGTGTTATATCGTGCAGTAGTTGTGTAGTGTTATATCGTGCAGTAGTTGTGTAGTGTTATATCGTGCAGTAGTTGCGTAGTGTTATATCGTGCAGTAGTTGCGTAGTGTTATATCGTGCAGTAGTTGTGTAGTGTTATATTGTGTAGTCGTTGTGTTACCTGCAGGCGTGCACCACCACAATCAGTTTGTTGCGCTGGCTGCTGTGTCTCAGGGTCAGCTGAACCTCACCCAGGGGACACGGTCCTGGAGACACCCCACTGGAGACGGACCAGGAGGGAGGAGAGAGGAGTTAGGAGAGAGGAGTTAGGAGAGAGGAGTTACAGAATACACTCCAGATAAGTCGCTACATTTCTCTTGTTCCTCTCAAAGTGAATGTCAGTACAGCAGCTGAAGGTTCACATGAGACGCGTCCAGACTCTGCCACCCACTCCATTGTTTTCCGATGGGGAAAGCGGTGCCGCATTTTCCAGTTGGGGTGGGAGGGCAAAAGATTTGCAGTACAGTCCGGAAAGCCAGAATGTTTTAAGCTGTGGGTGATGATGTGTGTGTTTTAAACTCGCCATGCTCGAGAACACACCGCCGACCTAGCGGTGTCCCACCGCGTCTCATGTGAACCTGCACCTTAGGAGATCAGATCCACAGACGACACAATGGACAGGGGAGGTAGGGACACAGGCAGGGAGGGGACTGACTTGTGCAACAGTCGGAGGCGGTTCTGCAGGTCCAGCTGAGCGCCGGGCAACGAGGCCTCGGACGCAAGGCTCTGGCTGGACTCGGTGTGGGCCAGTCGCTGCTGGGAGCCGCACAGCAGGTTACAGCTGAGGGCCGAGACGCTGCGGGCCGGGCTCAGCGAGTAGGGCTCCCCGTCACGCTGCTGTAGCATCAGGGTAGAGGAGGAGGAGGAGGAGGAGGCGGGCCGCGGAGCTGATGACGGGGGAGGAGGAGGAGGAGGTGGGGTGGGCGTGGCCCGAGGAGAGTCTGAGGGCGTGGGGTTGGAGGAGGGGCCTGGAGGGACCGGCCGGGGGATGCTGGACTTACGGACCTGGACAGAGGAGGGCTGGTCGGAGGAGTCCTGCTTCTCCAGACTCAGAACCTGCGGGGAGGAACAGGGAGGAGGAAGGAGAAGGAGGGAGGAGAAGCAGGGAGGAGGGAGGAGCAGGGAGGAGCTTACTCATTACCATACATTTATGCCCATAAATAACCATATATGGTCACAAAACATTCCCTTTAACGCCACAAGAAATGCGTGAATGAATATGACAAAATGGAAATAGTATTTCCATTAATTCCAAAAATATGAATTGGATTGGAAGAGTGAATGGGAAAGTCCAAAGAAAGAAAACAAATGTATCACATAGTGAAATATAAGTTATTGTGGCAGAAGTTTAATCAAAACACTTCTTGGTACACTTTCTGTCGTGCTCTCTTCTAAAACTAATAATGTGGCATGGGAGCGAGTGTCCCTCTACCCCACACAGTAGCCTATCAGAGGTTACAAGTATTTTGATCTAAAATAAAGTGCTAGTGGCTGACCAGCACTTGATCATCGAAAGCGTCATTTGTGAGTGCATTTCTGTTTACGTAAGTGAATTCATTGTCAATCACATGGTGATTTCAGCCTATCGCTCCTACGATGTTTGGAAATGTTGGATTGAAAGTCCCTCTTTATATCGGTTCAGACCGATATAAGAGACACAACAGACAACAGACACAACAGACTGTTGTGCAGCGGTGTGGAAACAACATGAATGTACTGTGATACCGTGATGATACCGGCAAGGACTGCAGCAAGGTATTAAACAGCCTAGCGAGGGCTGGGAAACTCCTGCTGTATCTCCTAACTCTCTCTGACATGTGGGGATTGGACACCACCAGTAAGGTGGTGCGTTGTCTGAAAACATGCAGCCTGCAGCCCCCACCCCATCCTCCGATAACGCTAGGTCAGCCCCCACCCCGTCCTCTAACAACACCAGATCAGCCCCCACCACATCCTCTAACAATGCTAGGTCAGCCCCCACCACATCCTCCGATAACGCTAGGTCAGCCATTTGACGCACGCACCTCCTACAGCTGCCCTAATTTTATAGAGTTTCATTACATGACTTCAGTTAGGAATATGAAGCATAGTCAAATTATCTTATATGGGATCTTGCCAGGCCTACTTTAGGCGTAGGAGTACGTCGATTGTATCATTAAAAATCACTTTACTTTCTGGGGGGAAATTGTATTTGTATTGTATAAGTTGGTCAAAAGCATTAACTGGTCATGTTTGCAATTTCTTTCTGGCGATTGTCCTTTTCACTCTACCACTTCTCTACCGAGACATTTTCTCCTAAAGCACGCACATTTTCAATCCAAGAACAAATTGATAAATCCCACGTTTTGTCGAAAAAATGCGTACAGATGGTTTATGCACGGATCTATTTGTACGCAACATTGATCAATGAGGGCCCAGTATAGTATATAGTTACCCTGAGAGCCAGTCGCAGGGTGATGGTTGCGCTGGGACCAGAGTTGCGCAGGGAGAAGCTCTGGGTACGTGTCATATCCTGTTCCTCCAGCAGGTCTCGCAGAGGAACCGTCAGATTACCCATGGTGCACTTGTGTTTATCATCCTTCACCTGGGGTCAGACAGGAGAAGGTGGAGGTGACGATAGAGATGGGAGATAGGAGAGGACGTGTTCGACAGCAGGGTGAGGGCCTTACCTCCAGCTCTAGCTCCTGTCTCCTGGGGTTGTGGACCAGGAAAGAGAACGCCTCCTCCCACATGGGCTCCCGGGTCTTGAAGCGGATCTGACAGCAGGACTCATCAGGTCAATGGATTTATAAAGAACATCTAACAAGTTAACAACCAGCAGCATTACAACAATCTGCAGCATGGAATATGAAACAGAGAGATACTGCGTGGTACTACATGAAGCAGTCTCAGGTAGATCCAGATGCCAGGGAGGAAATAAAGGTGTCCATAAAAGGAGCAGAGCTAACATTAAAGGACAGACCATCCTACTGCTTGGGACAGACCATCCTACAGCTTGGGACAGACCATCCCACTGCTTAGGACAGACCATCCTACAGCTTGGGACAGACCATCCCACAGCTTGGGACAGACCATCCCACAGCTTGGGACAGACCATCCTACAGCTTGGGACAGACCATCCCACTGCTTGGGACAGACCATCCCACTGCTTGGGACAGACCATCCTACAGCTTGGGACAGACCATCCCACTGCTTGGGACAGACCATCCCACTGCTTGGGACAGACCATCCTACAGCTTGGGACAGACCATCCCACAGCTTGGGACAGACCATCTCACAGCTTAGGGCAGGAAACAGCGATCAACGATCCTCCGTTAGTTTGAACTGAGCAGAACAGTCACAGAGGACCTAAGTGAGCTCGCAGTAGCAGGAGGAAGTCTCATCATGAGAACACCCTGAGGTGGTTAGGAGTTATTAGGACCTCACATTAGGGAGGCAATCCTTCCTCTACTCTCTGGAAATCCATTCAAATGTCAGGCAGAGAGAGTTGACTTAATATACAACTAGATTGTATTGGAAAGCTTAATTGTATCGGAAAGCTCTTTAGTAAAAAGAGCTCAGAAAGTGTAAAGAATATGTGTGTGTCTGCATGTGCGTGTGTGTGCGTGTGCATGTGCGTGCGTGTGCGTGTGTGTGTACACAGTAATGGCAATGTGTTCAGTGTATTTCCTCTGGGTCGTATCTTTAATAAGTTTTTATTGAAGTGTGTTCTTTGAGGAGTGCCTCTCTGTATTATTCAGAGAACCCACAATATACTGGACTTACAGTACAAATATAAAGAATGTATACATTACAAAGCTATTTCCATTTAATATCAATCTCTATTAGATTACGTAGTGTGTGTGTGTGTGTGTGTGTGTGTGTGTGTGTGTGTGTGTGTGTTGCAGACTAAAAAATGCAGACTAACTCCCACATGTTTTGCCTCAGTATGGAGGTTAAGCTGCTGTTTCCCTGCGGAGCTGACAGGAAGAAGTTATCAGCAGTTGTCCTTCAGGGCCGGCCAGACAGACGAGACGAGACAGAGTGGTTCTGTTTGCGGATGTTGTTTACTGAACCATCAGGTTAAAACTAGACAGCATACACCTCCACAAGTCCTCAAACCGTTTCTATAGCAACAGACACATCGGGATACCCTTCAGGGAACGCACGTTTACCGAGTCTGACAGATGTTCACCAGTTCACACGACACACAGACCTTCTGAAACTGCAGTTTTAGGTCTTGTTGGTCTGAACCGGGAACAGAACCAGAGGAGAACCAGGAGGACAACCTGCTCACCTTGCTGTCCAGAGTCTTGGTTCCCACGGAGAACCGGACAAACGGACTGGGTTCACTGCTGCCCTTCTTACCACACTGAGTCACACACACACACACACACACACAGTAAAGGTTTCAGCAAATGATAATAAATATGTTGTGACAAGTAGAAGTGATTGCTGCTGAAGTATTTCTCGGCCCGACAGCAGAGGGCCATTCAGGCCATTCAAGATGGACCATTCAGCCAATCAGATCAAGTCATCATGGAAACAACCAATCACAGGCTACTCCTGGACAGATTGTTTTTCTGCTTCAGTAAAATTACTTGAACCATACATAGATACATAAATATATAAACATATATATATATATATATATATATATATATATATATATATATATATATATATATATATATATATATATATATACATTATATCTCCCAAGGACTGGAGACTTAGGCTGAGTGTCCATATTGCATTTTGTGGCAGCGTCTTTTTTCAATTGTTCCCAATGAGGAGAGAGCGTATGCAGCCGCATGCGTCTTTTTTCAGAGCGCTCCACCGTTTTCGCGCGGCCGCTCCGAGCGCTTCTAGTTGAAAATCTCGGAACTTTTCAGAAAGGCGCTGGTGTCGTCACTGTCGCTCCTTTTTAGGGCAGCCAATCATAGATGGGGCGGGACTCGTCACCCTGGTAACAACCAGCCCACGCGCAGCGCTTCATCAAAAAAGCTAGGAACACTGGGATGCAACGCTCCCCAGCGGCGCCCCGGGCCAGCGGCGCCCCGGGCCAGCGGCGCCCCGGCCAGCGCTTTTCTGCCAGAGAACAACGCTATATGGACACAGGGCCTTTATAGATTTATAGAGAGAAATTCCCTGGATGAATTGACTCGTTTTATTCTTGAAATTCTGGAACTTTCTAGTTCAGATCATTTAAGTAAATAGCTGCAGTAGAAAACTGTTATAGTGCAGGTTTAACTATGTACAATAATATTGAGCAATCATTAGCATGTGGAGGATTAGGACAGGCTGTGCAGGCTGAGAACGGGTCAGTTTGAAGATGAGGATGAACAACACATTACAACACTAAACCATCAGACACACCCATGCATGTTTCCTGCTTGCATAGTCAATGAATAATAATTAATAAGAATAATTCATACTGAATTACTAATAGCCATCACGGTAGCAAGGTGCAGGGATGCAGGCGAGGTGAAGGAGAACCACAGGATGTGATGTCATGCACGCCGCCTCCCAGATGGTACCTTCAGGGTCTTAAAGACCGACACCTTCGCCCCATCGTGGCTGAGATCTGACAGGCTGCTCTTTAAAACCACAGGAGACACGGAGACAGACCCGGGCGTTAGTCAGGGTTCAGACCCAGAGGACACAGGAGACCCGGGGGTCAATGAGGGAAAGATATCCGCGTACCAGACTGTCAAAGTGAAGGAGTGACAGCGTCCTCCCTAATGACCTGTACTCACTGGAAGTGGCTTCGGATAGAAGCGTCTGCTAAATGAATAAATAGTCAGTAAGTAAGTATAGCATCAGTTTGTTAACCAGAGCTGGGTCCAACATGGGACGGTAGGACGGTAGTGCCGCTAAAAGCTTGCTGTGAGCGGAAGGGGTCCGATAGTGGGAGGAGTCATGGTATGGGAGGGGCCAGGGAGTGAGAGGAGCTGGGAGTGGGAGGGGTTTGGTGGTGGGAGGGGTCTGAGAGTGGGAGGGGTTTGAGGGTGGGAGGGGTCAGAGTTGGAGAAGCCTGAGCATGGCAGGAGTCTGATAATCCAAACGCTAAATTTTTATTTTTATTTTACTCTGACCTCCTAGTGTTGTGTTAGCGGTTACTCTGACCTCCTAGTGTTGTGTTAGTGGTTACTCTGACCTCCTAGTGTTGTGTTAGCGGTTACTCTGACCTCCTAGTGTTGTGTTAGCGGTTACTCTGACCTCCTAGTGTTGTGTTAGCGGTTACTCTGACCTCCTAGTGTTGTGTTAGCGGTTACTCTGACCTCCTAGTGTTGTGTTAGCGGTTACTCTGACCTCCTAGTGTTGTGTTAGCGGTTACTCTGACCTCCTAGTGTTGTGTTAGCGGTTACTCTGACCTCCTAGTGTTGTGTTAGCGGTTACTCTGACCTCCTAGTGTTGTGTTAGCGGTTACTCTGACCTCCTAGTGTTGTGTTAGTGGTTACTCTGACCTCCTAGTGTTGTGTTAGCGGTTACTCTGACCTCCTAGTGTTGTGTTAGCGGTTACTCTGACCTCCTAGTGTTGTGTTAGCGGTTACTCTGACCTCCTAGTGTTGTGTTAGTGGTTACTCTGACCTCCTAGTGTTGTGTTAGTGGTTACTCTGACCTCCTAGTGTTGTGTTAGTGGTTACTCTGACCTCCTAGTGTTGTGTTAGATGTTACTCTGACCTCCTAGTGTGAGTTGTGTTAGTGGTTACTCTGACCTCCTAGTGTTGTGTTAGATGTTACTCTGACCTCCTAGTGTGAGTTGTGTTAGTGGTTACTCTGACCTCCTAGTGTTGTGTTAGATGTTACTCTGACCTCCTAGTGTGAGTTGTGTTAGCGGTTGCTCTGGACAGGTCCATCATGGACACCACAGGAGACGCATGCTTAAAGTTTACAGCACAGATACAGCTACTGTTTGAGCCATATTAGCACACAGAGCTAACGCTGTCACTATGCTATGTTAGCACACAGAGCGAATGCTATCATGATGCTATGTTAGCACAAACAGCTAACACTATCATGATGCTATGTTAGCACACAGAGCTAATGCTATTATGATGCTATGTCAGCAGACAGAGCAAATGATGCAAACTTACTGTTTGATCTACCAGTACGTTAGCACACAGAGCTAATGCTTCATGATACTATGGTAGCACACAGCGCTAACACATCATGATGCACATTTACGGCACAGAACCATCTGCTGTTGCCGATGTATATTAGCACACAGCACCAACACTATCATGATGCTATGTTATCACGCTGCACTAATGCTATCATGATGCACAGTTATGGCACATACCTGGCTACTGTTAGCACACAGCGCTAAAGCTAATGCTACTGGGATGCAGCGTACGGGGAACTCACAAGTAGCCTCCTAGACTGAGAGGCTTGGGCCTCTGTAAAGACCAGCCCAGACGCCCTGCGCTCACCCTGGGTACCACTACCCTGCAGGCTCCCCGTGAACACACTCTGGGGGAGGAGAGATGAGGAGGGAGAGGAGGAGGGAGAGAAGATGAAGATGGAGAGGAGATAGTGAAGGAGAGGAGAGAGGAGGAGAAGGGGAAAGCGGAGAGAGAGGAGGATGGAGAGGGTAGAGATGAAATCCTGATGGTCTATCTATCTATCTATCTATCTATCTATCTATCTATCTATCTATCTATCTATCTATCTATCTATCTATCTATCTATCTATCTTTACTATCTATCTATCTATCTATCTATCTATCTATCTATCTATCTACCTATCTATCTATCTATCTATCTATTATCTATCTATCTATCTATCTATCTATCTATCTATCTATCTATCTATCTATCTATCTATCTATCTATCTATCTATCCGTTTATCTCACGTCAAGGTTCTGAACACCGGTGAAAATCAGCTCTAATCGAAGAGTTCATGCTCAAATATATCAGAAGCATAAACACAGTGGTAAGCTACAGTTAGATGCAGAGTTACGCATCTGGTGGAAAACTTGCAATAAAAACTGAAGCTTCTCTGGTCCAAGAGACGACTCTGAACCTTGCATCTGGTGGAGACTAACAGACCCTCCTCCTCCTCCTCCTCCTCCCCCTCCTCCTCCTCCTCCTCCTCCTCCTCCTCCTCCTCCTCCTCCTCCTCATGGTCAGACAAGAGGAAGGAGAGGAAGAGGAACTTGTGTTCCAGTGTTTCCTTCTGGGCAGTGAGGAGAGGGGCGGATACTGATGGGGAGGTATTGAGTTTAGCTGGAGGACAGGTTATAAATGGAGGTGTAAGAGAGAGCAGTGTGGTGCGTGCACCAGTGATAAATACTGAGCACTTTCTCAGCTGGCAGGTTCAGGTTCAGGTTTTCTAAAGTCATATTTGTATACTTGTGTCAAAGCTGGCTAACTCCCTTTCTGAAGCTGATGGGTCTCCCTTCCTCCTGTAGGAGGAGGGGAGGAAAAGATGGACGGAGGAGGAGGAGAGAGGAGGAGAGGGAGGGAGGAGGAGGAGGGGGAGAGGGAGGAGGAGGGAGGGAGGAGAGAAAGGAGGGGGAGGGAGGAACAGGAGGAGGAGGAGGAGGAGGAGGAGGAGGAGGAGAGGAAGGGAGGGAGGGAGGAGGAGGAGGAGGAGGAGGAGGAGGAGGAGGAGGAGGAGGAGGAGGAGGTTCTGATACTCACCGGGAGGTTCTTCGCTGAGTCCAGATACACCATTAGGAGGGCAGACGACAGCCCCTCATTGGTCAAGCTTCTGTCTGCCCGCACGCTTCGAAGCACCTGATTGGACAAGAAAACACATGTAACACATGGAGGAAATGACATCATCATCAACCCGCGTGTCATCAAATTGTCATGGAAACACAACGTCTCGACACAACGACACAACGTCTCTCACGATTGTAGCTTTGATATCAGCACACGTGCTCCTGTGTTACCGTTACTCTAGGAGCACTTGGTTCGTTACCTGGTCCATCTTGTCTGGAGTGGAGAGCAGGGAGAGCCACTCCAGCTTCAGGTGGAGCTTACCGGTCGGGGTCTCCTCCAGGTCGAACCACTACACAAACCAAACGCACCTTAAATCACTACACAACCCAAACGCACCTCAAATCACTACACAAACCAAACGCACTTTAAATCACTACACAAACCAAACACACCTTAAATGACTACACAAACCAAACACACCTTAAATCACTACACAAACCAAACGCACCTCAAATCACTACACAAACCAAACGCACTTCAAATCACTACACAAACCAAACGCACTTCAAATCACTACACAAACCAAACGCACCTCAAATCACTACACAAACCAAACGCACCTCAAATCACTACACAAACCAAACGCACCTTAAATCACTACACAAACCAAACGCACCTCAAATCACTGGAGACATAAACCCAACACACCTACCATAGAGCAACAAGTGCACAGTGA
>JAOPHQ010004850.1:67500-85000 GCA_030340625.1 Merluccius polli
ACACGTACACACACACACGCGCAAACTCTCAGACACCCACACTCACGCACGCACGCACGCACGCCCACACACACACACACACACACTCACACACGTGTGGCAGAGCTTACCTGAGGCCGGGTATGTCCAGGATGTTGGTGAGGCCCGTCCAGGTGATGTCCAGGAGCTAGGAGGAGGAGAGGATGAGGGAGGAGGAGGAGGAGGAGGAGGAGGAGGAGGAGGAGGAGGAGGAGGAGGAGGAGGAGGAGGAGAGGAGGAGGGAGGAGGAGGAGAGGATGAAGGAGGAGGAGGAGAGGATGAGGGAGGAGGAGGAGGATGAGGGAGGAGGAGGAGAGGATGAGGGAGGATGAGGAGGAGGAGAGGATGAGGGAGGAGGAGGATGAGGGAGGAGGAGGAGGGAGGATGAGAAGGAGGAGAGGATGAGGGATGAGGAGGAGGAGAGGAGGATGAGGAGAGGATGAGGGAGGAGGAGGAGGAGGAGGAGGAGGAGGAGGAGGAGGAGGAGGAGGAGGAGGAGGAGGAGGAGGAGGAGGAGGAGGAGGAGGAGAGGATGAGTTGGTCTGAAACATTAACCTCCCCACAACAACAGGTCATCAGACACCACCACAACACACCAAGCAGCCCATTGTTTTGGGGCCGCAACACACCTCTGGAAAGCTGATCCCTGGATGAACAACATACCACCGCTCGGCTGGCAGGGAAGCAGCCACTCCAGGGTTTACTTTTGGCATAAGTACGTTAGCTTGACTAGACAAGCACACACACACTCACACATATTAAAGAACACAATTAAAGGAGGAGAGAGAGGATGAGGAGAGAGGTGGAGGAGAGAGAAGAGAGAGGAGTACAGTGCAGATTGTACTGCAGTTAGGAGTACTGTAGTACAGTGTAATAAGTAAACAGTACAGATTGTACTGCAGTTAGGAGTACTGTAGTACAGTGTAATAAGTAAACAGTACTGATTGTACTGCAGTTAGGAGTACTGTAGTACAGTGTAATAAGTACAAAGTACAGATTGTACTGCAGTTAGGAGTACTGTAGTACAGTGTAATAAGTACAAAGTACAGATTGCACTGTACTGCAGTAAGCAGTAAGATCATGCCAGCAGTGGAGTGCTAGTAAGATATTGATTGCTGGCGAGGAAGAGCTTAGCCTCACCACGGAGACCAAGAGACCCTGCTCTCATCTTCCTGCTGGGAAAACTCCTTCATCCAGAGAGAGAGAGAGAGAGAGAGATGTAGGCTAGCTAGATGTAGGCTAGCAGGACGTAGGCTAGTTAATTAAAGCAGCAGTTCAGCTCCAATAGAAATACGCTCCTACTGAACTGGGCTAAATATTTTTAGACTTGCAACTCGCTGCAGCAAGTTTGGAGCTCAGCAGTGATTGATGGAAATAGAAGTGTGAGAGAGAGAGAGAGAGAGAGAGAGAGAGAGAGAGAGTGTGTGAACGATACAGGGGTGAAACACCAGGACCGAGTCTCAGTCTGAATGAGAAGGGACATGATGGACGACATGGTGAATAATATGTAGAAGCTTTAGGTCAACCGAAAGCCAAGAAAAGGTGAACTCCGACAGTAGAGTCGATATTACAGAAATAATCGAGTTTGGCTAAATGTCATCTAAAAGTCTGTATTTCTAACCTTTGCACGGATTTCATTACACATATAAAAACAAGACTAGGTCATCCTAGAGCATGGACATTTCATCTCTCACCTCTCTAGTCTGGGATTTAAGACATGAAACGCCACAAGACCACCATTTACAAAACTATAGTGTCTCGCACAACTTCTAACAATGGGCAGCAAGTTAGCTAGTTAGTAGTCTCACAAATCAGACTAGAATAATATCTAAAGTCTGATGGCAGACGAGCTCAGATCTGGGTGAACGGGGCGTTTCAATTTATTTCGCTTCATATTTGTTTCAACCAATCATATCGCTGGAGGCGGGGATCTGTAAGGGGGTCATTGGCTAACAGCAAACACAAACTCGGCCAGCACTGGTAAACATTCCCGGTTGGAAGACAAGCTAAAACCCCGTCCTGACACCTGTGAAGGTTTCAAATCAACTTCAATTTCAATTTCAACACTGTGTAGACTGGCCACTGTAGAAATATATCTTCTGAGTAGAATATCTCCGTAACAAAGCAGGAAACAGGAAACAGGAAACAGGAAACAAGAAACAGGAAACAGGAAACCAGAAACAGGAAACAAGAAACAGATTTTGATTTCCGGCCCAGGCTCTGTGCCATCTCCCCCCAGTAGTTCTGCTATAACATAGTAGGACCGCTGGACCAGTAGTTCTGCTATAACATAGTAGGACCGCTGGATCAGTAGTTCTGCTATAACATAGTAGGACCGCTGGATCAGTAGTTCTGCTATAACATAGTAGGACCGCTGGATCAGTAGTTCTGCTATACCATAGTAGGACCGCTGGATCAGTAGTTCTGCTATAACATAGTAGGACCGCTGGATCAGTAGTTCTGCTATGACATAGTAGGACCGCTGGATCAGTAGTTCTGCTATACCATAGTAGGACCGCTGGATCAGTAGTTCTGCTATAACATAGTAGGACCGCTGGATCAGTAGTTCTGCTATAACATAGTAGGACCGCTGGATCAGTAGTTCTGCTATAACATAGTAGGACCGCTGGATCAGTAGTTCTGCTATAACATAGTAGGACCGCTGGATCAGTAGTTCTGCTATAACATAGTAGGACCGCTGGATCAGTAGTTCTGCTATAACATAGTAGGACCGCTGGATCAGTAGTTCTGCTATAACATAGCAGGACCGCTGGATCAGTAGTTCTGCTATAACATAGTAGGACCGCTGGATCAGTAGTTCTGCTATAACATAGTAGGACTTCTGGATCAGTAGTTCTGCTATAACATAGTAGGACCGCTGGATCAGTAGTTCTGCTATAACATAGTAGGACCGCTGGATCAGTAGTTCTGCTATAACATAGTAGGACCGCTGGATCAGTAGTTCTGCTATAACATAGTAGGACCGCTGGATCAGTAGTTCTGCTATAACATAGTAGGACCGCTGGATCAGTAGTTCTGCTATAACATAGTAGGACTTCTGGATCAGTAGTTCTGCTATAACATAGTAGGACCGCTGGATCAGTAGTTCTGCTATAACATAGTAGGACCGCTGGATCAGTAGTTCTGCTATAACATAGTAGGACCGCTGGATCAGTAGTTCTGCTATAACATAGTAGGACCGCTGGATCAGTAGTTCTGCTATAACATAGTAGGACTTCTGGATCAGTAGTTCTGCTATAACATAGTAGGACCACTGGATCAGTAGTTCTGCTATAACATAGTAGGACCGCTGGATCAGTAGTTCTGCTATAACATAGTAGGACCGCTGGATCAGTAGTTCTGCTATAACATAGTAGGACCGCTGGATCAGTAGTTGTGCTATAACATAGTAGGACCGCTGGATCAGTAGTTCTGCTATAACATAGTAGGACCGCTGGATCAGTAGTTCTGCTATAACATAGTAGGACCGCTGGATCAGTAGTTCTGCTATAACATAGTTGGACCGCTGGATCAGTAGTTCTGCTATAACATAGTAGGACCGCTGGATCAGTAGTTCTGCTATAACATAGTAGGACCGCTGGATCAGTAGTTCTGCTATAACATAGTAGGACCTGGAGGTCATGATCATGTGACTCACCGGTTTCTTGAGGAAGAAGAGGGACAGGGCTCCGACCAGCGGCAGGTCGCCTAGCAGTGGATCCAGCAGCACCCGCAGAACGCCGTGAAGCTGAGGACACGCACACACAAACACACACACACACACACACACACACACACACATTAACCACACACACAGACACACATGTTAACCAAACACACACACACACACACACACACACATGTATATTTGCATCCATTTGCGACCCTCAAACTACACAATAACAGATGTGCACACACACACATGCCCATATACAGAGGCACACACACACACACACACACACACACACACACACACACACAAGCTAGTGTGTTCAGGGCTAGGGGCTTCTACTTGGTACTTCTGTCTCTACTAGAAGATTGAAGATGTGATAAACAAGCCAGCAGGTCTTAGTGTGAGGAGAGCTGCCTGCTGGCAGTGACTACCAAATGAGATGAGTTAGCACTTAGCATCCTCCCCTCTGTAGCATCACAGTCAAATGACATGAGTTGGCTCTTGGATCAGCTGCTACTTAGCTTTTAGCTACCGCTCAAAAAGGAGGAGAGGAGCTGGCTGAAGGGAGGAGGAGGAGGAGGAGGAGGAGGAGGAGGAGGAGGAGGAGGAGGAGGAGGAGGTGAGGAGAGAGGAGGAGTTCTGCTGACCTGTATGCTCCTGATGCCTGCTCTGCAGAAGTATCTCTTCACCTCCACATCCAGCGCTGTGTTCCCTACGAAGCTGAAACACAAACTCAACTCAACTCACAATCAATCAATTCATCCATGAATGAGAAATATCCTATTTTACTAAAGCAGTAGAAGACAGTAGAAGACAGTCGATTATAGTAGAGACCAGTGAAAGGCAGAAGATAGTAGAGAGAGTAGAAGATAGAAGAGACAGTAGAAACAGTAGAGGACAGCAGAGACAGTAGAGACAGTCGAGACAGTAGAAGACAGTCGAGACAATAGAAGACAATATATTATAGTAGAGACAGTGTAGACAGTAGAGACAGTAGAAGACAGTCGAGACAGTAGAAGACAGTCGAGACAATAGAAGACAATATATTATAGTAGAGACAGTGTAGACAGTAGAGACAGTAGAGGCCAGTAGAGACCAGTAGATATAGTAGAGACAGTAGAGACCAGTAGAGACCAGTAGAGATAGTAGATATAGTAGTTACAGTAGAGACAGTAGAGACCAGTAGAGACAGTAGAGACCAGTAGGTGGCAGCAGTACCTGACCTGCAGGTCCATGATGATCTGGTGTTTGTCGATGTTCTCGCTGTAAACTTTGACCCCGTTGACCCTGAGGGGCTGAGGAGGATGAGGAGATCAACCATTAACACCTCATCACACACACACACACATACAAATACACATGAGCTCGTCTCACAGGTTGACCTCTGACCTCATCTCCCAGGTTGACCTCTCACCTCATCTCCAAGGTTGAACCCTGACCTCTGATCTCATCTCCCAGGCTGACCTCTGACCTCATCTCCCAGGCTGACCTCTGACCTCATCTCCCAGGATGACCTCTGACCTCATCTCCCAGACTGAACTCTGACCTCTGACCTTATCTCCCATGTTGACCCCTGACCTCTGAAATCATCTCCCAGGTTGACCTCTACCTTATGACCTCAGCTCCCAGGTTGACCTCTGACCTCATCTCCCAGGTTGACCTCTGACCTCATCTCCCAGGTTGACCTCTGACCTTGTCTCCCAGGTTGATGGTGGTGAAGCAGAAGGAGCTCAGCTGTCCGTGGGTTTGTCTCACTGCCGGCTCGATGGTCTGGCGGAACAACTTCTCCACAAACTGACAGACATACGGCCACATCTGGCACACCGTCTGCAACACACACACACACAAACATAACATCTGGCACACTGCAACACACACACATATAACATCTGGCACACCGTCTGCAACACACACACACAAACATAACATCTGGCACACCGTCTGCAACACACACACACAAACATAACATCTGGCACACCGTCTGCAACACACACACACAAACATAACATCTGGCACACTGCAACACACACACATATAACATCTGGCAACACCATCTGCAACACACACACAAACATAACATCTGGCAACACCGTCTGCAACACACACACAAACATAACATCTGGCACACTGCAACACACACACACACACACACATCTGGCACACTGTCTGCAACACACACACACACACATATAATATCTGGCAACACCGTCTGCAACACACACACACAAACATAACATCTGGCACACTGCAACACACACACACACACACACACACACATATATATAACATCTGGCAACACTGTCTGCAACACACACACACATAACATCTGGCACACCGTCTGCAACACACACACACACACACACACATAACATCTGGCACACTGCACCACACACACGTCCACCCATCTGCAACACAGACTCACACACACACACATACATACTCTAGTGTCTACTACATACTCTAGTGTCTACTTCATACTCTAGTGTCTACTACATACTCTAGTGTCTACTTCATACTCTAGTGTCTACTACATACTCTAGTGTCTACTACATACTCTAGTGTCTACTTCATACTCTAGTGTCTACTTCATACTCTAGTGTCTACTTCATACTCTAGTGTCTACTACATACTCTAGTGTCTACTTCATACTCTAGTGTCTACTACATACTCTAGTGTCTACTTCATACTCTAGTGTCTACTTCATACTCTAGTGTCTACTACATACTCTAGTGTCTACTTCATAGTGTCTACTTCATACTCTAGTGTCTACTACATACTCTAGTGTCTACTACATACTCTAGTGTCTACTTCATACTCTAGTGTCTACTACATACTCTAGTGTCTACTTCATACTCTAGTGTCTACTTCATACTCTAGTGTCTACTTCATACTCTAGTGTCTACTACATACTCTAGTGTCTACTACATACTTTAGTGTCTACTTCATACTTTAGTGTCTACTTCATACTCTAGTGTCTACTTCATACTCTAGTGTCTACTACATACTCTAGTGTCTACTTCATACTCTAGTGTCTACTACATACTCTAGTGTCTACTTCATACTCTAGTGTCTACTACATACTCTAGTGTCTACTACATACTCTAGTGTCTACTTCATACTCTAGTGTCTACTACATACTCTAGTGTCTACTACATACTCTAGTGTCTACTTCATACTCTAGTGTCTACTACATACTCTAGTGTCTACTTCATACTCTAGTGTCTACTTCATACTCTAGTGTAGATTGCGAATGGAGCTCACATCGCTACATACCTGCAACTCCAGAATAGAGTATCATAGGCAATATAGAGCTCCCACCCTAGAATAGAGTATCACATCACTGCAACATAAAGCTGCTGCTCTGTGTTCAAACTGTGACTCAGAGAGAGAGAGAGAGACAGAAACAGAAACGGAGAGAGAGAGAGAGAGAGAGAGAGAGAGAGAGAGAGAGACAGAGAGACAGAGAGACAGAAACAGAAACGGAGAGAGAGAGAGACAGAGAGACAGAGAGAGACAGAAACAGAAACAGAAACCGAGAGAGAGAGAGAGAGAGAGAGAGAGAGAGAGAGAGAGAAAGAGAGAATCAGAGAGAGAGAGAGAGAGAGGCTACTTCAACGTACTCTAGGGAACTGAATCACCGTCAGCATTTTCAGACAGAGAGGAACTTGTTACCTTGTTGACCCACTCTACCCGCTCCACGTCTGGGAAATGAACCTGCAGAGAAACACAGGAATTAGTCAGAAGTAGACAGGTAGACAAAGAGAGAGAGAGAGAGAGAGAGAGAGAGAGAGAGAGAGAGAGAGAGAGAGAGAGAGAGGGGAGTAGGAGAGAGAGAGTAAGACAGAGAGGAGGTAGGAGTGGAGAGGAGAGGAGAATAGAGAGGGGAGTAGAGGAGAGAAGAGGAGAGGAGAGGAGAGGAGACAGGGAGCGTAGAACTTACTGTACAACATTAAAGCTTTATGACCACAATAAAACACTGGTGATGAAATTATTCTTATTATTCTTATTACTATACTACTAATGTTATCATTATTATTATCATTATCATTATTATTATTATTATTATTATTACTATACTACTAGTATTATTACTATTACTATACTGCTAGTATTATTATTACTATTATTATACTACTCTACTCTACTCTACTGTGTGTGTGTGTGTGTTTGTGTGTGTGTGTGTGTGTGTGTGTGTGTGTGTGTGTGTGTGTGTGTGCACTTGCCTAACTATCCAACAGGGGACTTTGGCGTCGTAACACCTTCACCAACAGGGGACCTCCGAGCCAAGAGGGGACATTTTTCAGGTCCCCTCTTGGTCATGCCTTAAATCAAGCTAAAAACATGCCTAACACATTTTGGTGCATTTTCTCAACTTTTGCCAAGAGGGGACCTGAAAGTGTGTGAGTGTTTAAGTCCATACTCAGCAGCGCCTCTGCTGGCCAGGAGCTGGAAGTTCACGACCAATTCACACACGTCGCTTCAAACACTCCTCTATTGTGTGAATGGCCTGCAGCCCCAGAGGGTCATTCAGACTGTAGAGGGCTGTTAAACAGCCTACTTAGTAAAGAAAACCAGTCTCTTCAAACATGCAAACACGAAGAAAACCAGTCTCTTCAAACATGCAAACAACAAACAAAAATAGTGTATTTTTCTAACAAAATGTAAAGGCTCAGCTTTAAAAGTTCCACACTTTTTTTGTATGTAATGACAGGGGTCCACTGTTGGCTATTACAAAATGACACAAGTCCCCTCTTAGATAGCGTGGAGCGACATACACACTCCTGCTTTTATGAAAAGAGGAAATAACTATATATACTGTAAGGAAAAGATAGTAATCTCAACTAATGTAATAATAATTTGTCAAACTTGATTTGTTAGTGTGTTTTTAGGAATAGAACAGTCAAACAAAAACCTATCTATTCATTTGTATCAATAAAAAAGTATTTTTTTAAAATTACAATTTCATCAGTCCCCAATCTACATTTAAAGAAATGCATTAGAATTGTTGATTTGCATTACAGAAAATGGTCCACACTTCTACTGTATGGAATGACAGGGGTCCACTGTTGGCTGATACATAATGACAGAAGTTCCCTCTTAGATAGCATAGAATGACATTCACACTCCAACATGAGGATGAGTAAGTAATAAGAATCTAATTATGATATATATATATATATATATATATATATATATATATATATATATATATATATACGTGTTATTTTGCAAGTAAAGTTGCCCCAACAATGTTGTCATTGTGGCTTTTTGAGTGAGTTGTATTTACAGCTTATATATCTATAAGTTATATATCTAAAAATAGCAACAACAGATCTTGCTATTTTGGATATTGCCAGAGAACAATTTAGCATGGTATATAGGACAGAGGCCCAGAAATTATAAGTTTGTCTGCGATACAACGGACAAGTCAGCTAGAGGATGGCTTAATTTCACAAAAGACATGAACACAAATTTCTAAACTTAATAAAGTTTTAGTTTTTTTACAACTACAAACTTGTGTGCTTAGTCTACGGCTAAAGGAATGCATTTTATCTGTTGATTTGCATAACGTAACTTTTTTGTATGTAATGACAGAGGTCCACTGTTGGCTATTACAAAATGACACAAGTCCCTTCTTAGATAGCATGGAGCGACATACACACTCCTGCTTTTATGAATAGAGGAAATAACAAAAATATATTGCAACGAAAAGATGGTAATCTCAACTAATGTAATAATTATTCGTCCAACACAATGTTAATATGTTTTTGTAACAGAATCTAAACGCTCAGCTTTAATGGATTGCTTAACCATTGTCAAGTATGACACTATTAAATAAAGGGCTACCCAGAAGGCAAGGGAGTAGTAAGTACTTTAGAATTTAAAAATGCAGGGAAAAGAAAAAAAACACTAAGCTGTAATTAGTAATTAGGAATAGAACAGTCAGTAGCAAGATCATATCTATTAAAAAATATAATAAACAAGTCTGGTAAAAAAAAAAGACACTTTTAGGGACTAAACTTTTAAAATAGTTCAATCCCCAAAATGTACCTTTATCTTCCATCTAACAATGAGTGATTTCCATACATTTTACAATTTCGTCAGTCCCCCAATCTACATTTAAAGAAATGCATTAGAATTGTTGATTTGCATTACAGAAAATGGTCCACACTTCTACTGTATGGAATGACAGGGGTCCACTGTTGGCTGATACATAATGACAGAAGTTCCCTCTTAGATAGCATAGAATGACATTCACACTCCAACATGAGGATGAGTAAGTAATAAGAATCTAATTATGATATATATATATATATATATATATATATATATATATATATATATATATATATATATATATATATATATATATATACGTGTTATTTTGCAAGTAAAGTTGCCCCAACAATGTTGTCATTGTGGCTTTTTGAGTGAGTTGTATTTACAGCTTATATATCTATAAGTTATATATCTAAAAATAGCAACAACAGATCTTGCTATTTTGGATATTGCCAGAGAACAATTTAGCATGGTATATAGGACAGAGGCCCAGAAATTATAAGTTTGTCTGCGATACAACGGACAAGTCAGCTAGAGGATGGCTTAATTTCACAAAAGACATGAACACAAATTTCTAAACTTAATAAAGTTTTAGTTTTTTTACAACTACAAACTTGTGTGCTTAGTCTACGGCTAAAGGAATGCATTTTATCTGTTGATTTGCATAACGTAACTTTTTTGTATGTAATGACAGAGGTCCACTGTTGGCTATTACAAAATGACACAAGTCCCTTCTTAGATAGCGTGGAGCGACATACACACTCCTGCTTTTATGAATAGAGGAAATAACAAAAAATATATTGCAACGAAAAGATGGTAATCTCAACTAATGTAATAATTATTCGTCCAACACAATGTTAATATGTTTCTGTAACAGAATCTAAACGCTCAGCTTTAATGGATTGCTTAACACGTATGACAAGTATGACACTGTATTAAATAAAGGGCTACCCAGAAGGCAAGGGAGTAGTAAATACTTTAGAATTTAAAAATGCAGGGAAAAGAAAAAAAACACTAAGCTGTAATTAGTAATTAGGAATAGAACAGTCAGTAGCAAGATCATATCTATTAAAAAATATAATAAACAAGTCTGGTAAAAAAAAAAGACACTTTTAGGGACTAGACTTTTATAATAGTTCAATCCCCAAAATGTACCTTTATCTTCCATCTAACAATGAGTGATTTCCATACATTTTACAATGTGCGTGAGTCCCCAATCTACATTTAAAGAAATGCATTAGAATTGTTGATTTGCATTACAGAAAATGGTCCACACTTCTACTGTATGGAATGACAGGGGTCCACTGTTGGCTGGTACATAATGACAGAAGTTCCCTCTTAGATAGCATAGAGTGACATTCACACTCCAACATGAGGATGAGTAAGAAATAAATAAGCAAAATGGATAGAGAGAGATTCTTAAGAGATAATTATGATATATACTGTGTGTATATGTGTGTGTGTATATATATATATATATATATATATATATATATGTATATATAGTGTTATTTTGCAAGTACAGTTGCCCCAACAATGTTGTCATTGTGGCTTTTTGAGTGAGTTGTATTTACAGCTTATATATCTATAAGTTACATATCTAAGAATAGCAACAACAGATCTTGCTATTTTGGATATTGCCAGAGCTGTTCCATTTCTTCTGGTACAGGGTTTTCAGTGCGTTGGATGAAACGTGTTGTCCATTCTAGCTTAATTAATTTGAACTGTTCCGCCCTTCCCTTTAAGGCATTGTCCTTTTGACGCAGAGCCTCTCCTTGCACAATATGCGACACCTTCACAAGGGAGTGGCGCAGTTTCAGTGCTGTTGAGGGAACTGAGAATCTGTTTGTTAAGGCATCAAACCCAGTCATATTTTTTACAGCCTCAAGTACTGTGTTGAACTTTCCTGGGTTGATCAAGTCCTTCAAAAAGATAACGTCTTTGTCAATTTTTTGAGCCGACAAATCGACAAATCGAAAACATCGATGTAGAAAAAAGTGGTCTCCTGGAAAAGTGGTCTACTTACTACTTCTACTACTTTTTTTTCAAATGGCCAGAATATATACACAATCTCAACTAGCTATCAGGGGTCCGTTTCACAAAGCAGGTTCAACAACCTCTGAGTCTAATCCTAAACGCTGAGTTGATCTACTCTGAAATAGAAAACTCTCGGTTTTCGGTTCCAGAACAGCGGATTTGAGTTAATTTTATCAACTCAGAGTAGTTTCAGGGTTAAGCGCGTGCACCACAACTATAAAAAGCCAGCATCAATGGAGCCCCGATTCGACGAGTCACCATGGCAACAGGGAAGAGGAGGTCTACGTTTTTCACCAACCTCCAATTGGAAATCCTAATGCGCTCATATGGCGAATTTCAACACGTTTTTAGAAAGAAGTGCAACACTGCTGCCTAGTTTAAATGGAGTCCTTTGCAATCACAATAATATTAGAGGGGAAAACTGCTTGAATGGTAACTATTCATTTATTTCATTTAGGTGCAATCCCGCGGGGGAGAAGCGCACTTGGCAGCAGCTTAAGATGACATATAAAAACATTGTTCAAACAGATAAGACCTCGGCATGATCATTTTGATCATGTTTTACACTGTAAAGTAAATTTTAAGTGGCTATTTAACTGTATACAGTTGCCTTGCTCAGCATCTCTGACATTGTACAACGCCAAAACTCGACTGCTGACTGAATGAATGAGGAAATCAAATGGCGTGTGTGGCTGAAAGAGAGCGGAGACAGAGAGAACCTCGAGGTCCATTGTGAAAAACCTGGTCCCGACCAGGTTAGTTTCATAGAGTCTGTTACTACGGTAACTGACCGAGAGCTCAAGTTACCTCTCTCTGTGAAACTGGCTAGAGTTACCCCTCTTTCTCTGGTTTGAGTTACCTCCCTTTGTGAAACGGAAAACAGTGTTTCCCTCATTTCAGGGTTAATAAACTCAGAGTTTTCACTAAACCTGCTTTGTGAAACGGACCCCTGGACAGCGATTGGTTCTTAGGATCAGACAATAATTGCTCACTAATGCTGGCACAGTCATGCAAATTGTCTCTGGCAATGCAACTGCAAACAGGTCCACTTCCAGTTTTAGTCTAGATACTATCAAACTAGCAGGTTTATTGATTTTAATTCTAATAAATTGCTAAAGACTAATTTAACTATAGAGATAAAGTAGGATTGTGTTACTATACCATTTTGTTTCTAATCTCCACATTATATACCGCTTTTAGAGGGGGGAATGTGGAATGGATTTACATACTTTATGCTACTTAGTCTTGGGTTGGAGGAAAATAACACTTTTAAAGGGCTTTCAAAAGATAAAGACTAAAGAATTACCAGCACATGATTGATTAAATAATCATTCATGTCTCTATGATAATTTCATTGTATAGTATTGTGCATGCTGTAATAATCAATGTGTTCATTGCATTCATAAGACACCACGCGCTTCACAGGTCCTAACTTTAAGATCAAATTGTGGTGAGTGCTGCTTCTGAGAAGTGACTTAGAGCGGGGGAGGGGTGTTGCTCTCTGCACATTATTCTGTGACAGCCTGTGCCTGTCTGGTCGTCTGCAGTGGGGGGGTGGGGGATGGTTACCTGGAGTTGACGACAGTCGTTAGGCCTTTCTACAGTGAGTTCCAAGGTTGCAGTGGGGGATGGTTACCTGAAGTTGACGATAGTCGTTAGGCCTTTCTACAGTGAGTTCCAAGGTTGCAGTGGGGGATGGTTACCTGGAGTTGACGATAGTCGTTAGGCCTTTCTACAGTGAGTTCCAAGGTTGCTAACTTCTCATAGCCGAGATGTTGTCTCCAGGGTTCTAAATTAACTGTTTTGATTACCAGCCAATTTGGCTGGTAACTTTCTAAAGTTACCTTAGTTGAGTATGTGGGGATTTTTTTGGTCGCAATTGGTTTGCACATTTTTAAAAGTGGTGGGGACAAAATTAAAATTATAAATAGTAATCTACGCCCCCCCCCCCCCCCCCCCACGTAATCTATGCCTATGCACACACACCAGCTTTAACCGCTGTTTTCTTTTTTATCCGCACTTCCAGACCGTCACTGGGGCTTCAGAGTAATGTGTCGGAGGAGAGCCCTCTCGGACTCACACGCCTCCTTCCTCTTCTCACCCCCAGTCCGTCCAACCAAACACCGCCGCATTTAGTTTACGTTTAGGCTAACGTTACTTTTTAATTTACTTTAGCTCCCTTCTTTTGGTAGTTTCTGCTTCGTTCATTCATTCTTTTTCTTCTTCTTCTTCTTTGTGTTTTCTGTTTCCATGGTTACTCGCGCTGGTTGGTTGCACTGCCTGCGCGCAGCCAATGGGCGTCTTATACGTCATCACGTAGCATCACGACAGTGTTCATGGGAAATGTAGTCAGTACTGCCCAGGGAGCGAGAACAGTAGAGCGGCTCTGACTGACATGATTGCCTCATGCATCACCGGCCAAACTGGCTAGTAAGATTTTATTAACACCCGCCAAAATGATTTTTAACCCGCATTTGGCGGGTTGGCGGGTGTTAATTTAGAACCATGGTTGTATCCAACTCAGACCGACTTGACTCAGGTATGCTTGATAGTGAATGGTCATACATCTTTGGTGACATTCCTGGCATTCCTCCCATACTAAATCATTATTTATATAAATGATTTGTTAAAAGCAGCCAGACTATACAAGGATGATCATTTGCAAGTCCCTGTGCCTATCAAATGCAAAGCCAGTGTGTAGATTTATTTTTTACTTGCTGTTAAACAGAAAAGATGGTTCCCACTTGGAAGTCCCCTCATTGCCTGTACAAAATGACACTGGTCCCCTGTTAGATGGTATGGAGTGACACTTACACTCCAGCATTTATGTATTCATTAGGTTAGAAAAAAAAGTTTAGTGCTGTCTCTATAGTAGATAATAAATAAATCAAATATTTAATTGTGATTAATCGCATGATTGTCCATAGTTAACTCGCAAATTAATCACACATTTTGTAACTGTTCTAAATATCTTTAAATTATGTTTACAAGTTTTTTATATTATTATTAACATGGGAGTGCACAATATGCTTGCTTTATAAAAAAAATAACTGTACATGTTGAGGAAACATTTCTGACAATTGTGGGATCTGTGATTCACATCAATAGAATATATTTACTGTTAAAGATAGATTCCACTATTTCACTAGAAGGTCCCCTCTTGTACTGTTAAGACTGACAGAAGCAACAGTTGCTGTTGGCAAACACTCATTGAGTGAAACAATAGGCACAGCTCCCCTGCTGCAGTGAATGGAGTCCCCTCTTAGATATGTAAATATCACTTAAGGTCAGGGTCTTAGACCACTGTCTGATTGATGCTGGATTTAAAATTCAGACCAAAATAAATCTATATTTTCTAAAATCAATAATAAGATATCTTGCATTATTGATTGTTACATTAGACACTAACAACATGAGGTTTTGTTAATGAGCAGACATGCCAAGAACATAACCAGTTCAAATCCATTCATCTGTGTATTTTACATTTGGTAAATGTTTTTCTAAATAGTATTGTCTGTTCTTTGAATGTGAACTTATGTAAGGGACAGTATTTTCTAAATTATCTTTTTCCACAATAACATGACTTCAGTTTTAACTACCACAATTTATCACCGTTCAATCAATCAACAACCACTGTTCCCTGCACTTGAACAGCCTTAAAGCTATCATCTGTCTTTTTGACGGAGTTACCAACAGCATATGTCAGAGCCTGCACAATGGTATACAGACCTTCAAAGAAAATTTGATGTGTAGAATTTTGTTTTTAACTTTGTGCTGTTAAACAGAAAAGATGGCTCCCACTTGGATTGTACAGAATGACAGAAGTCCCCTCATTGCCTGTACAAAATGACACTGGTCCCCTGTTAAATGGTATGGAGCGACACTTACACTCCAGCATTTTTGTATTCATTTGGTTAGAAAAAAATAGTTAACGGCTTTCTCTATAGTAGAAAATAAATAATTTGCCATAGAGCCTTTAGACAGTTCTTCCATAGTTCATAAGGGACATTTTGTCATGAGAAAAAAAACTTATATACAACAGGGCTAACTAGGGCTGTCAATCAATTAAAATATTTGATCGTTTTTAATCACATGATTGTCCATAGTTAACTTGCAAATTTCAAATTTATTGCACATTTAACTGTTCTAAATATATCTTAAAAGATGATTATTGATGAGGATTTCATTTAGTATTTTCCATAATTTATGAATGGATCCATGCAGGAGTGTGAGTGTCGCCCCATACTATTTATCAGGGGACTTCTGTCATGTTGTACAATCCAAGTGGGGACCATCTTTTATATTTTAGAGCACAAAGTGTGTCTGTTCTTTGAATGTGAACTTATGTAAGGGACAGTATTTTCTAAATGATCTTTTTTCACAATAACATGACTTCAGTTTTAACTACCACAATTTATCACCTTCAATCAATCAACAATCACTGTTCCCTGCACTTGAACAGCCTTAAAGCTATCATCTGTCTTTTTGATGGAGTTACCAACAGCATATGTCAGAACCTGCACAATAGTATACAGACCTTCAAAGAAAGTTTAATGTGTAGAATTATTTTGTACTTAGTGCTGTTAAACAGAAAAGATGGTTCCCACTTGGAAGTCCCCTCATTGCCTGTACAAAATGACACTGGTCCCCTGTTAGATGGTATGGAGTGACACTTACACTCCAGCATTTATGTATCCATTAGGTTAGAAAAAAAAGTTTAGTGCTGTCTCTATAGTAGATAATAAATAATAAATAAATCAAATATTTAATTGTGATTAATCGCATGATTGTCCATAGTTAACTCGCAAATTAATCACACATTTTTTAACTGTTCTAAATATATCTTAAAATTATGTTTACAAGTTTTTTATATTATTATTAACATGGGAGTGCACACTATGCTTGCTTTATAAAAAATGTAACTGTACATGTTAAGGAAACATTTCTGACAATTGTGGGATCTGTGATTCACATCAATAGAATATATTTACTGTTAAAGATAGATTCCACTATTTCACTAGAAGGTCCCCTCTTGTACTGTTAAGACTGACAGAAGCAACAGTTGCTGTTGGCAAACACTCATTGAGTGAAACAATAGGCACAGCTCCCCTGCTGCAGTGAATGGAGTCCCCTCTTAGATATGTAAATGTCGCTTAAGGATTCAAGTCCCCTCTTGGCAACTACTTAAAAAAAATAAAAAACAACACATTTGAAGTTATATTATGACAAAAGTACTTCAAACTAAACACTGTATTATGTTTTTGTATTTTTAAAATGACCAGAAATAGAGGTCCCCACTTGGTCGATGAAAACCGATAGTCCCCTGTTGGTAAAGTAAACGTGTATGTGTGTGTGTGTGTGTGTTTGTGTGTGTGTGTGTGTGTGTGTGTGTGTGTGTGTGTGTGTGTGTGTGTGTGTGTGTGTGTGTGTGTGTGTGTGTGTGTGTGTGTGCACGCATGCATGCATGCATGTGTGGGTTTTCACAGATGAAATCAAAAACCAGAATACTCACATTCCACCAGGACACGCCCCATGCTAACATTAACCATCTCACATCAGATCTAAATGATTCATTTACAGGACCCGAGTTCTGCCCCACTGAGGGCTGAGATCTGGGTCGCCTCGGTTCTTCACCGCGACGCCTGATCCCAGACCAGCACCAGCGCTCAACTCTAACCCTGAGACTACACACGGCTGACCACAGACCAGGCC
>JAOPHQ010004850.1:90000-122500 GCA_030340625.1 Merluccius polli
GAGAGAGAGAGCGGGAGGGGGAGAGACCCCAGGGATGAGAGACATGTAGAGAGGAAGAGAGAGGGAGGAGATGAGAGAGAGAAGGAGAGGAGGAGAGAGGGAGGAGATGAGAGAGAGAAGGAGAGGAGGAGAGAAAGGGATGCAGATAGGAGAGGACCTGATAGAGACCCCCAGAGACACAGGGAAGGAGAGAGAGAGCGGCACAAAGAC
Source organism: Merluccius polli (assembly GCA_030340625.1). Taxonomy (NCBI): domain Eukaryota; kingdom Metazoa; phylum Chordata; class Actinopteri; order Gadiformes; family Merlucciidae; genus Merluccius; species Merluccius polli. Next base: position 90,211 of record JAOPHQ010004850.1, read on the forward strand.
CGTGAGAGAGAGAGGGGGGACGAGAGGGAGAAAAGGAGGGAGGAGAGAGAGAGGGATAAGAGGAGAGGGGCGGGGCGAGAGAGGGAGGGAGAGCGTGACGGAGAGGAGAGAGAGAGACAGAAAGAGAGGGAGCATCGGAAAGAGGGCGATCGACAGCAAGATGAACGGCGCGACAAAGAACGACGAGAAAGACACGCAGAGCGGAAACGCCTCGAGGAGGAGAAGGAGAAAGGTAGGTTCTCTTGGTGGTTCTCTTGGTGGTTCTCCTGGTGGTTCTCCTGGCGGTTCCCCTCACCAGAACATGACTCCCTACGTTTCTTTTATTTCAGAGAACAACGAAGAGCGCACAAGAGACCGAGAGAGGAGAACGGAGAAGGAGGAGCGAGAGAGGAGAAGAGAGAAGGAGGAGAGGAGACGAGAGAAGGAGGCGAGAGGAGGGAGGGATGAGGAGAGGGAGAGGAGACACAGAGAGAGGCGACAGAAACAGGCGAGTAACTTTAGACTTAAGAGATCCAGTAGTTTTAAAACTGCTTAGCATCTCGCGTTCATTGCGACCAGTAAAGCTTCACAACAACACAACGCAGTGTGACGGATGTTATTGAGAAGCGGATGTGTTGGTGTGTGGTGTGTTTCCTCATGTTCATGATGTTCAGAACGAGGATAGTGGCGCCGGTGAATCCAGAGAGCCGGAGGCGACTGAGACTCGTCCCCATGGAGACCGAGAGACGGGGGAGAGGGAGCGATGGCAGGCGAGAAGGCAACCGGTCCTCCCAGAACCAGAACTACCCGAACCACCAGAAAGAACGGTCGGTGTCCTCTCTCGGACCGCTTTAGTCTCAGGATGCTGTGTTGCGTTCCTCAGGACCAGAAGGACTTCATGACACGTTTTAAAGTGTTAAATGATGTCAAACTAAAAAATGGATCTCATCTCCAGGCTGCTGCAGAGCCAGAGCAGACCTCCAGAGAGCTAGCTTATGAAGACGACTTTGAGGTGAACCAGAACTTCTTGCACTTGTCTGTCATTCTAATGTTTGGTTATGTTCTAACAGCTTCTCCTCCTCTTTGTGTTCGATGAATCGCAAACCATTTAACAGAAAGGGGTACGTGTTATGATCTACAACATTCACACATGGCCCTTCATTTTTCGTAGCCCTTCTCCTATCTCCTAGTGGCCTAGCGACCTTATGTTCTAGTGTCCTTAGCTCCTAGCGTGCTAGTGGTGGACCTCCAGGTCTCTCTTCCTGATTGGTTAGTCTGGTGATCTCCAGGAGTACGAGGAGGACTTTGAGGAGCTGGATGAGAGTGGAGGAGAGGAGGAGGAAGAAGAGCAGAAGGAGGTGGAGGAATCACCCCGCCAGGAGATGGGAGGAGAGAGGAGGAAGGAGGTGGAGGCCATCCAGAGGGCTATGGAGGAGGAGAACAGGAGAGCAGGAACGGCTCAGAGCAGCAGGAGGAGCAGATCGGAGGAGGAGATCAGACCCCAAGGTGTGCTCAGCTATAACTCCTCTGTTCTCCAGGTAAGGCGGTATCAGGGAGGAGGTCTTGACTCTATTCTCTGCTCCGTCTGCAGAATCCGAACAAACCCACCAGGGGTCTCCTCATCGTGGTTCTCACAGAGGTCCTCAACGCGGGAAGTTTATGGACTTTGTGGCAGCGAAGCAGAGAGAAATCAGTAAAAAAGTCACCAGCAAGCAGAAGTAAATTTCCTCTCCAATAAAACATATTCAGAAACTTCTGTGAGTGTTGAGCGCTCTGAGTATTTGGTTTGTTTGTGGAACACAGGAAGCGGAGTGTGGAGTTGCTTCGACTCGTGGACTTAGATTTCTCTCCTACCTTCTCCCTCCTGGACCTCCCACCGCTCAGCGAGTACGACGTCTACATCAAGAGCTTTGGGAACACCAACACCAAGCAGGTCAGAGGTCATCAGGGCCTGTTTCCATGGAGACAACAGTGACTGCTCTCTCTGTCTCTCTCTCTCTCTCTCTCTGTCTCTCTCTCTCTCTCATCTCTCTCTCTCACCCCTCTCTCTCTAACCTGTCTCAGGCCTATGTCCAATGTCATGAGGACGACGGGGAGCGAGAAGTCCAGACGGACCTCATCCAGGTCCTGGACAAATGGACCCAGCACCCAGCAGACCACACCGGAGCCTGCGGGGGTAAGACAGGCAGGACAGAGACACAGGCAGACAGAGACAGACAGGCAGACGGACAGTGGTAAGTAAGAAAGGCCGGTGTCTCATACCCTGTGTGATGTCATTCTCTCTCATCGTGACAGATCCAGGGCGGTCTCAGGATTCCCCAGACGGGAACAAGGCTCAGATAAACATTGACTCCCAGCGCCTGGCGGCATTCCTACCCTCAGCCGCACAGGTAACAAACTCACCTGGACAGGTAACAGAATACCTGGACAGGTAACACATACCTGGACAGCTAACAGAATACCTTGACCAGAAACACATACCTGGACAGGTAACAGAATATGTGGACAGGGGTAACACATACATGGACAGGTGATTTAGAGCTCTAAGACAGGTGATGCATACCTAAGACAGCGTGTGTGATTGGACATGGAGGTCCTATTATGATATTGATGTCACGGTGTGGCGCCCCCTTGTGGCCAGGTGATGTTGGTGCTGCTGGAGGAGGATCACGCTGAGAGACGGTCTCTAAGGACGACCAGGACCCAGAAAGACGCCCTGTCCTTCAGTGAGGGAAACCTGCAGCTCAACACCCAGCTGCCCTTCCTCTACGGTACCAAACACTCCAAAACACACGTTCTCTGTTCTCAGAAAACAAGTTCTCTAGTTGATTGGTGAGGTTCTGAACCAATCGGAGGGTGGGCTGGTAACAGCTGATGTTCTGGAGGATCCAGGCTGTGAGTGTGTCGTTCCTCCCCAACAGGCCGACCCTGCAGCCTGCTCCTCTTCTCCTCGGTCCGGAGACAGACCCTGCTGTCGGTCCATGGCCCGCTGGACCGCCCCGGCGCCGTCCGCCTCGACAGCTGGACCCTCATCTGCGTCTGGAACATCTGGGAGCCGTCCCGACCCCAGAAGATCCTGGTCTACGAGTCTGAGGTGAATCCCAGGTCCCCTTTAGCGTGTATTTAGCGTGTGGTGGGTGTTTAGCACGTTGGTCACATGACATCTCCCAGATCCAAGATGGCTACGGCACAACACCAATAGTGTCTCCAGTAGAATCCTCTGGTGTTCAACTCTTTACCGGTTCTGGTTCTGTGGATCAGGTGAGCTGCTGCTGCTTCAGCCCAGGGGCGAGTGCTCTGGTTCTTGCCGGGACGTCGGACGGCTCCCTGGTCCTCTGGGACCTGAGGGAGCCGGCGGGCGGCCATTACTCCATGACCATCGGGGAGACCGAGTGGACCTTCAGACATCCCACCTTCTCCACCGGTAACCCACACATACCACCACCACACGCACTATCACGTCACCCATCTCCATGGACACATCGCCAGCCACCAGCCACCATCAAAACATCACTAGCACTTCACCAATCAACCAATCATCGTTCACCGGTTACAATCAGCACACCGCCATCCACCAATCACAGTACACCACTGATACATCCAAACACCAAGTCAACCGTATACTCTCTACAAAACATGAATATATATATATATATATAATGTGTATCCAGTCTCCCTGTGTTGACGGCGTGTTGTGTCCTGTAGATGCGGTCTTCTCCTCCTCCGGTCACCTCTCTGCAGTACACTCCATAGAGGTGCTTCCCTCCTCCTCCTTCTCCTCCTCCTCCTCCTCCTCCTCGGACCCCCAGCCCCCCCTGCTGGCCAGCGAGGGTACAACACTACACTCTCATCTACTAGTACTATAACTACATCTACTAGTGCTATTACTACATCTACTAGTACTATTACTACATCTACTAGTGCTATTACTACATCTACTAGTGCTATTACTACATCTACTAGTACTATTACTACATCTACTAGTGCTATTACTACTACTAGTACTATTACTACATCTACTAGTACTATTACTACATCTACTAGTGCTATTACTACATCTACTAGTACTATTACTACTACTCTGGTCTGACAGAGTCCTCTTCCTACCGTCTGTCTGTTGTGTTTCAGAGTCGACAGGGACGTCCTTCCAGCTTGCCTCCCTCGACGGGAGGGGGGTTCTGAACCTCTGGGTAGGTCATCGGGTCGTAGGTCATCGTGAGCCCGCTTTAGGGTTGTAGGTTATACTGCTGTATGTTCTGTGTTCTCTCCTCTGTTCACCAGGTGGTGCTGGAGCTGCCTACAGCTAGCCCTGCCGGATCTCAGACCGACCTGGGTGAGAGGCGTGCCTTAACTCTCTCTTTCTTTCAACTCTATCTATACTCTTTCTCCTTCCATCAATGAGCTGATCCTTACTCAAGCTTGTGATGTCATCATCCCTCCCCCCCCTCCCAGGTCTGAGGCCAGGAGGGAAGGTGAAGCTGCTGCACAGTTCATGTCTGCTGGCTGTTGAGAGGTGAGACACGCGGACAGACAGATAAACACACACACACACAGATAAACAGAGAAAGACAGACAGACAGATAAAGAGAGACACAGATAGAACGATAAAGAGAGAGAGATACAGACAGATAAACAGAGAGACACAGACAGATAAACCGTGGACATAAATAGCCGTCGTCCTCACAGCTGTTCCAGTGTCGTGTTCCAGCTTGTTTGTGTTCTGACCTCCAGGGAGGGAGCGGACATCGAGGCTCTGCAGCTCCACTTCCTGCCCAGCGACGCCAACCACTTCCTGATCACCACCAACATGGTCAGAGATATAGAGAATGTTTTATAGTCCTTCACTTCGTGTTATGTCCTTTCTGTCCTGTACCTCTGTCCTACCTGTTTTACTGTATTATACTAATTCCAATCTATTCTTTTCTACTTGACTATATTCTCTACTCTAGTCTGTTCTACCCTACTGGATTCTGTTCTAGGATGTGATATTCGATCGTGTCCTCAGGGTGTGGTGCATCATGGGACGGTTCTGTTCTAGGATGTGATATTCTACCGTTGTGTCCTCAGGGTGTGGTGCATCATGGGACAGCTCATGGGTTCAGATCTCCTCCCAGGGTGTACAGGTCTCAGGAGGTGGGGTCACGACCCCTCCACGTCACCTCCGTCCACTTCTCCCCCTTCAGCCCTGAGCTCTTCCTGGTACACACCATCCATCAGTATTCATTCATTCATTCTATTCAGCTATTCATCAGTATCTTTTCATTCATTCTATTCATCGGTATCTATTCATTAATTCATTCTATCCATCAGTATCTATTAATTCTATTAATCAGTATTCATTTATTAATTCATTCATTTTATTCATCTATTCAGTATCTATTCATTCATTCAATCTATTCATCAGTATCTATTTTTTTCATTCTATTCATCATTATCTATTCATTCATTCATCTATTCATCAGTATCTATTTACTTATTCTATTAATCTATCCATCAGTATTCATTCATTCATTCTATTCATGTCATTAGTATCTATTCATTCATTTATTTAATTCATCTATTCATCAGTATCTATTCTTCTGTACTTGCTGAGCATGAACATGGAATTAATTAATGGATGAATGAAGTAATGAATGAGGTAATGACTGAGTGAGGTAATGACTGGGTGAATGAGGTAATGACTGGGTGAATGAGGTCATGACTGGGAGCTGTACCTGTGCTCCAGGTGGGCTGCGCAGATGGCAGCATGCGGCTCCACATCGTGTCGTCCCAATGGCCGCTGGCCGAGTGGACCACCTGCGGAGGGGGCGGGGACTCGGGGGTGGGCGTGGTCTCAGTACGCTGGTCCCAGTCCAGACCGGCCGTCTTTTGCGTCCTGGACTCTGCCTCCCACCTCCACCTCTGGGACCTGAGCCAGGACCCCCTGAGGCCCGTTGTCACGGAAACGCTGCATGCCGACAGGTATGGACGGAGCCTAGATCTAGAAGAAGCAGGGATGTTCAATGTTTGGTGGTTTGAATCCTGTGGTTCTTCTCCTCCTCTTGTTGTTGCCAGGGTAACGGCCATGGCGGTGTTTGGCTCCTCCTCCACCTCTCATCAGAACTCGTTCTCAGGGGTGGCGCTGGCGCATCGCTCGGGGAGCCTGCAGCTCCACTACTTCAACCCCAGCTTCTCCTCAGCCAATCACACGGAGGAGGAGGACATCCTGCAGTCCATGATGCATCAAGCCTTCTGATTGGTTTAGCCTATAGTCCATGATGTATAAAGCCTTCTGATTGGTTTATAGTCTGATGTATAAAGCATTCCGATTGGTTATAGTCCATGATATACCAATTCACAGAACCTATTGTACTGTATATATACATACCTTTTTTTTTCTTTACAGATTTCAGACTATTTAAAGAATATTTTCTAATAAAATGTTATCTAGAAAATACACCTTTTTTTCATGAGAAGCCCTTAAAAACAAACCAAAGACTGAATAAAGCTGAAACTGTGAGCCTATAGAGATATACTGTACATCTCTATATGTAAACTAGCTTCAGTTTGGTGTTAATATTACCACTTTTGAAATGTGTATGTTGACATTTTGGAGTAAACAAAAATGAGAAATAAACATAACTCAGTTTCATTAGAAAACATTATTAGTGGACTAAACCTTTCCAAACTCGTTTGTCCTCCACACCGCTGGTTGCCTGGTAACAAGGACATACACTCGGGCGAGAGGAAAGATTAAATCAATGACTTCTGAACAATAAAGACGCTGAACACTGCAGTTGGCATTTTGAACCGTTTATAACAAAATATGTTACAATACGAAACGCATAATGGCTCTAAAGTATGAACAAAATGCTTTCCATGATTAAAAGTTTAAAAACCTGTTAACCTGTTGGCCGGGCTGCCAGGAAGCATTTATAACATTAATATTAAGACTTGGCACCGTTAGTTACAAACACTGTCGTCAAGGTTTAGGAAACGTATTTAAAACTAGCGGTGGAAACACATGATGAAGGACAGGAAAAGTTCACTTCAAGTTCACAATTCATGAAATCTCATGAAAAAGAGTTTCTTTTATACAGTCATTAAAAATGTCTTCTTTTAAAAAAAAAAGGCCATGAAAATTACCTGATTGTCAGGCACTTGGTGTTTATCTACTGGAGACCAGTCCCTCTAGACCACCAGGACCCTATAAACCACCAGGACCCTCTAAACCACCAGGACCCTCTAAACCAACAGGAACATCTAGTCACCAGGACCCTCTAGACCACCAGGACCCTATAAACCACCAGGACCCTCTAGACCACCAGGTCTAGTCCAGGAGGTCGTGGTGGTAGTTGAGCAGGTCGTAGGTCAGTACGAGGTCAGTGCGTCCTCTGTCCCGGGCCAGGCTGTGGAGGTGGGTGGCGGTAGCGGTGAAGTCCTGCAGCTCATCCAGGGGCCAATCGAGGAGCTGGGCGCTGGACGGCAGCTCCGGCAGGCCTGGCTGGTACTCCTCCAGGGGGCTGGGGTAGAGGAGGTGGCGCAGGGAGGCCATGCCCAGAGCGCAGCTCACCAGCTGGGTGAGGCCAGCCCTGGAGACGGGGTTGAGGGCGAGGCTGAGGCTCTTCAGGGCCCGGCAGCATGTCAGCGAGGGTAACAGCGCCCCCAGGAGGCCGTCAGTGAGACTGCAGCCGCACAACGTGAGGTGCTGCAGGGAGGAGGAGGCCTGGGACAGGAGGCGGCGGATGGAGGGGAGGGAGGAGGCGTCCAGACGGTTCTCACTCAGGTCCAGACGCTGTAGGGAGGAGGCGTGGTGGGAGCAGGAGAGGAACGCCAGGTCAGCAGAACTCAGACTCAGGTAGGGGAGCTCCAGGACCTGTAGGGGCCGGGCCAGGGAGCTGGGGGGGGGGGGGGGGGGGGGACATCAGACATCAGATCTTACATCTCAACCCTTCTGAAAAGCTTTTAAAGGTCTATTTCTCACTGCTGTAAGTCCATCTAGACTACAGTAGACGTTCTAAGAGATGGGATGAAATGCAAATATCAATACATCAAATATTAGAGAGACCCCTCCTCCCCTTCCACCACCTCCTCCCCTCCCACCTCCTCCTCCTCCTCCTCCTCCTCCTCCTCCTCCTCCTCCTCACCTGAGCAGCAGTCGGAGGTGTCCGGGTAGACGCAGGGCGGTGAGGCTGAGCCGTCGGAGCTCGGGGAGCTGAGCCAGACCGAGGGCCACCTTTTTCAGCACCTCCTCCTGCCCCGTCACGCTCCCACGCAGGTCCAGGTGGCAGTAGTGGAGGCGCAGGGAGCCGAGGGCAGGAAAGGAGGAGAGAAGGGGGAGCAGCTGGGAGAGGCCTTCCATCCCCAGGGTGCTGTAGCGGAGGTCCACCCCGCGGAGGCCGGGGGCCGGGAGGAGCTCAAGGAGCCTCCTCGTTTTGGACACGGTTAACTCCTCCACGCGCAGGAAGCGGCAGGTGAGTCGCAGGGGGCCGGGGGAGGACAGCGCCGTGCGGACGCGCTCCCAGGAGCGCGCGTTGACAAAGAGGTCCGCCCTCACCTGCAGTAGCACCTCCTCGCTGCCAGCCCCCGACTCCTCCCTACCACTCCCTTCTCCTCCTCCTCCGACTCCTCCTCCTCCTCTCCTCCGCTCCTGCTCCATCCTCCTCCTCACCCCCACCGCCTTCTCCTCCTCTGTCCTCGCCACCCCCTCGCCCTCGCTGCTCGTCTCCATGACAACCTCCCCCTCCCTCTCCCTCTTGCGTGGAGCTCTCTCTCTCTTCACCCCCTCCCCCTCTCTCGCCATGGCCAGGACTCTCTTCCTCTCCCCCTCCCCCCGGGCCCCCAGCGCCTCCCCCCGGGCCTGCATCCCCGCCCGGGCTTGGCCCAGCATGGAGCAGATTGCCACCGTCAGCGACCACCCGCCCATGGGGTCTCCCCCAGCGTCCCTCTGGAGTCCACAAAGGTCCAAGAACTGCAACACACACCTGACGACACACACACCCACACATGGTTAATACACCTTACAACACACACACACTCACATATGGCTAACAAACCTGACAACACACACACACAGGGGTTGAAATAAGGCTGTTTTACTCGCCAAATGCGAGTAATTTTTGTATTTGTCGAGTAATTTATGAAGACCACTCGCCACTCTGGCGAGTAATCTAAAAATTCGGCGCGATTGCCGCGGACCCGCCAGCAACGGACCCGCTAGCCGCGGACCCGACCGCGCAGCACCCACCGCCGTCTACAATCGCGCAGCGCCCCTATTTTTGTCTGGTAAAAAATCTGTTTGTCTAGTAAAAATTGTCATCTACTCGCCAGTTGTCTGGTAAGCCAAAATTTTAGTTTCAACCCCTGCACACACATGTTTAACACACCTGACAACACACACATACACACACATGGTTAACACACCTGACAACACACACATACATACATGGTTAACACACCCGACAACAACACACACACCATGGTTAACGCCTGACAACACACAAACATGGTTAACACCTGACAACACACACACACATGGTTAATACCTGACAACACACACACATGGTTAACACCTGACAACACACACACATGGTTAACACCTGACAACACACACACATGGTTAACACCTGACAACACACACACATGGTTAACACCTGACAACACACACACACATGGTTAACACCTGACAACACACACACACACATGGTTAACACCTGACAACACACACACATGGTTAACACCTGACAACACACACACATGGTTAACACCTGACTACACACACACACATGGTTAACACCTGACTACACACACACACATGGTTAACACCTGACAACACACACACATGGTTAACACCTGACAACACACACACACATGGTTAACACCTGACAACACACACACACATGGTTAACACCTGACAACACACACACATGGTTAACACCTGACAACACACACACATGGTTAACACCTGACTACACACACACACATGGTTAACACCTGACTACACACACACACATGGTTAACACCTGACAACACACACACATGGTTAACACCTGACAACACACACACACACACACACACACACACACATGGTTAACACAACTGACAACACACACACACACACACGGTTAACACACCTGACACCACACACACACACACACACACACACACACACACACACACACACGGTTAACACACCTGACAACACACACACACACACACACACACACACACACACACACACGGTTAACACACCTGACAAGGACAACACACACACACACACCGGTGGTCTCACCTGTGATCCGCCAGGCCTCGCACCACGGCCAGCAGCAGCGCCTGGATGCAGAGCCTGTTGGGGGGCTGCGTCCCCCCGGAGCCGGTGCCGCTCCGCTCCCCGGAGACCCGCAGCCGCCGCTCCGGCCACCGCTGCACCAGCTCCCCCACCGCCAGCGGCCGGCAGCCGGAGAAGGCGGCGCGCAGCAGGGCGTCGTACAGCTCCCGCGGCACGCAGCGGAGCCAGGAGGGCGACGAGCTGTGGTCCCTCACCACCTCCTGGGCGCACAGGTCCACCAGGGAGAGCACCATCTTCTAATGTTTAATAAGGACTGCCTCCAGACTAACTATAGTTTAATGACAGCAACGGGATCCACTCCGGTGTCTCCCAGAATAACTGCCGGCTCCACCGCCTCGCTGAGCCGCGCGGAGCAGCGGAGACAGGGGGGGAGTAGCGCGAATAAAGACGGACTTTAACACCTTTTAGTCCTCCGATGTTCACTATTTACACCGCCGACTGATCTTCTTCAGCTTCTTCTTCTGCTGCTGCTTTTGTTTCTGTTGATGTTGATGTTGTTGCTGCTGCTGCTGCTTCTTCTTCTTCTTCTTCTTCTTCTTCTGCTTCCTTCTTCCTTCTTCTTCTGTGAGTTTATTGGCTGTCCAAGCAGCTCAGAGGAGGAGTATTACCGCCCCCCGCTGGACGAGGGGAACAGCAGATGATGTGATGATATGGGACAGTACAGCAGTTATTTACGTAATTTACGTAAATTACGTAAATAACTTACGTAATTTACGTAAGTTACGCAATTTAGGTAACTTACGTAAATAACGTAACTTACGCAAATCACGTAAGTTATTTACGTAACTTACGTAAATTACGTAAATAACTTACGTAAATTGCGTAACTTACGTAAATTACGTAACTTACGCAAATTACATAAGTTATTTACGTAATTTACGTAAGTTACGTAAATAACGTAACTTACGCAAATTACGTAAATAACGTAACTTACGTAAATTACGTAAATAACTTACGTAATTTGCGTAAGTTACGCAATTTACGTAAATAACGTAACTTACGTAAATTACGTAAATAACTTACGTAATTTGCGTAAGTTACGTAATTTACGTAAATTGCGTACGTAACTTACGCAAATTACGTAAGTTATTTACGTAATTTTGCGTGAATTACGTAAATAACGTAACTTACGTAAATTACGTAAATAACTTACGTAATTTGCGTAAGTTACGTAATTTACGCGAATTACGTTAGTTATTTACGTAATTTACGTAAATTGCGTAAATAACTTACGTAAATTACGTAAGTTATTTACGTAATTTACGTAAGTTACGCAATTTACGTAAATTACGTAAATTACGTAAATTGTGTACAGTGTGAAAAAAGGGTGGGTGGTGGCAGTGGGGCTCATTGGGTGCTCAGCACCCCTAAAGCTCTGACCCTAGAATCGCCCCTGCTTTCTGGACTATTGTATCCTATTATACAGTATACTACACTATCTGACTATTTTATATTATCTGGACTATTATATACTATACTATCTGTATGCGATCTGTTATTTTGGAGAAGCGGTTCTTTCAAAGTGCTGTCATGTTTTTTCTCTGGCTATGATCAGTCATAACAGACACCCTTATACTTCTAGTATTCCTGGTATTGATCTACAGCTCTGCGTTGATACAATTTTTCCTATCATTGGTACCCTTTACTTTCTCTTCATATTACTTTAAATAACTTCCAGATTAGTATACATTTAATAATGGTGCTGATAAGTGGCCAATATGCAAATATATAACAATACAATGGTACTGTACTGCCTTGTGGTTCGATTTGATAAAAAAAAACCTTTTAGTGGGAAGGCAGGAGTGTTAACTCCTGGCTGGTAGGCAGGGACTCATTCATGGTCTTCTAGACTCTAGTTGAATTGTTTGTAGTGAACCTTTATTCTGTACTCAGCTCCTCATTCTACACAGAGCTGTTTAGTATTAAAGTTGAACAACAGAAAGACACTGGGCCAGTTCCTTTAAAACAACTTTATTCACATTTCTGATATATTGTCTACGCTCTAAACACGGCAGAGAAATATATTAATAACCCTTAATGTGGGAAAGGAAGGCTGAATGAGTGTAGCTGGGATGGGAGGCTACGTATCCAAAGAGAATGTACATTCAGAGACCAGCGGGGATAGAGGCTGGCCAGACATGAACAACAGATACATAGACAAACAAAAAGATGCTCTTTAGTTAGGAAGCTAAACTTGGATGCCTGGCGTAAAACACTAAAACAAGTTCAACCAACAGAAGGTTCAGAATGCAGCATATAGTCTGGTGCTAGAGAAGTACAGAGTCACCACTAACACACGTAGAAAGCAACACAAAAAAACAAGCAAGAGGATCACAAAGCAAGTCAGTCGACCAATCAAATAGTCTGTAATAGGCTCCGCCCAGGTGCCTTCCAGCCGTGTCTCTGTGGTAATGCTGGTGGTCTGTTTTGTGGAAACATGTCCTCATGAGGAAGGACAGAGACGCTCCCCTCGATCCAACGTCTGAGAGGGCTTCGAATCATCTGTTCTCTTCATAATATCTGAGAGGGCTTCTAAACATCTGTCCTCTTCATAACATCTGAGAGGGCTTCTAAACATCTGTCCTCTTCATGGGATAGGGGGTAGGGGGTCTGGTACCCTCCCCTCCAAGGGAGGGCTGAGTCTACTGGCGGTCAACACTCATTTCTCTCCTGGGGCTGGAGGCGACCGTGTAAAACAAGATGATAAAAGAGGAGGGATAGAGATAAGAGATAAGAGGAGGGATAGAGATAAGAGATAAGAGAGGAGAGAAAGAGATTTAAAAAAAAGAAGGAGGGAGTCAGGTGGTCCTTGGAGGAGGTTAGACACACAGAGCTCTGGGGAACCTGGATGAAGAAGAGAAGAACCATCAGAACCTCATAGTACTACAGAGATGAAATATGATGAAATATGATGAAATATGAAGAACTGCCCACCTGTCCTCAGTGACTAAATATGAAATATGATTGAACATGATTAAATATTATTATTTATTATGATTCATATAAAGGACAATCTGTCCTCAGCGACTAAATATTAAATGATTAAATATGAGTAAATATGATTATGAATATGAGTAAATATCATCAACATCATATGAAGGACCGCCCACCTGTCCTCAGTGAATCCGTCCATCTCCTCCTCGTCCTCGAGCTCCATGTCCAGCTCGTTGTCATGGCAATCCCGACCACAGCCGCTCAGCACACTGTTGCCATGGAAATATAACAGTCAGAACAACGAGGTCTCCCACCCATCCTCACTTCCTGTTGAGGTCACATGACCCGTGATGTCATGGTGTCAGGTACCTGACAGAGCGGCAGGTGAGGAAGACGATCCTCTTGAGCTTCTTGTTGTAGAAGAAGTAGTTGAAGGACCAGAGACTTCCCTCCTCGCCGAACGGGTCTGAATCCAGGTCCGGGTTATAGCTGGCAACACACACACACACACACACAAAGATTATAGACAACCACACATACACACACCCTACCTGTATAGGTACAGGTTTACCTACCTGTATATGTCACAGCCCTGCAGGTTGATCTCGTGGTCGATGGTGCTCCAGACCTCAGGACCCAGAGAGTTAAACTCCTCCCCCACAGCAGAAAACAGGCTGCTGTTCACTGCGTTGGCCACCTGGGGGAGACAAACACACATTAACCCTCCTGCAGTAGACATGACTGAAGGACACATTTTAACATTTTAAAAGACTTTCTGGGATTAGAGTGTGTGTGTGTGGTTCTGACCCAGTTGAGGCTGGGCTCGCGGCTGAATTCGTGGGCACGGGCGGTGCTAAAGTCGTAGTCGGGCCTGAAGGACTCGTTGAGGGTGGTGATGAGGTAGAACAGAGTCTTCCTGCAACACTTATCACTCAGAGGGTCCTCGCCCTCCTCACTGCTCTTACCCAGCCTGGAGGGAGGGAGACAGAGAGAGACAGCGAGAGAAAGAATGAGATGAGAATGAAATTACCAACCCTACAGATACAATAAACATGGTATAGAAGGTAACAGACTAAAGTATTAGGATTAACTACAAAGGATTTATCTGAAAGATATAGTGCACGGGACTGGATGGTAGTACAGGACTGTGTAGGATGCAGTAGTGAGTGAGTGGGGGGGTTATGGGTGTTTCTAGGGTGCAGTATTGAGTGAGGGGGGAGTTATGGGTGTTTCTATGGTGCAGTAGTGAGGGGGAGTTATGGGTGTTTCTAGGGTGCAGTAGTGAGGGGGGTGGGGGTGTTATGTCATGTTATGTTATGTTATGTTATAGGGTGCAGTACTCACTGGGAGAGGGTGTTATGTTATGTTATAGGGTAAAGTACTCACTGGGAGGGGCTGGTGGCACAGGTGGACTGGGGAGGAGACAGGGCCTCCAGAATGTGGGGCTCCCCCTCCTGACAGAACTGTTTAAACATGTGCTTGTCATCTCCTGCCATCTTACATGAGTAGCTCTCGATCCTGGGAGGGAGAGTGAGGGAGACAGACGGGGAGGGAGAGAGAGAGACAGGGAGGGCGACAGACAGACAAATGGCAAAAAAACAAAACTATCAAACTCTTTGCTATAGAACAAGATCTAGAGGTGTGCTCATCTCTCTGGGATTGATCATTTTTCCCTGCATCCAACAGAGACCAGACCAGACACCAGACACCCAGAGACCAGATGTCCAGAGACCAGACACCCATGGCTGAGACAGGAGGCTGCAGTTAAAACACCCCCCACCCCTCCCCCTCAGACCTGTCAGCAGCCGGTGTTGTATTATTTACATGCGTGTGTGTGTGTATATGTGTGAGTCCTGGTCTCCTAATAGCTAGCATGGTGCTAAAGGACACTGGGTCTCTATGCCAGGTCACATGATGTCTAGTGGCTGGCCACCAGCCTGCAACACCCCGTGTCTTTATGTAACCATGGCAACCTACCTAGTTACATCACTACACAGTTCAAAGATCTGCTGATTCCACTGTGTTGTGCAATCTAACACTACTGACCCTTATCATCAGTAGGACACATGTGACCTGGTTAAAGGGTTTCACTTTCTAGTCTGACCAACCCAACACCACCTTCATTACTTACTCTGTAGTACTGGAGTAGTAACACTGATGTACTGTATTACTGACTGTGTGCTGTAGTACTGATGGTGTACTGTAGTACTGACGGTGTACTGTATTACTGATGGTGTACTGTAGTACGCATGGTGTACTGTAGTACTGACGGTGTACTGTATTAGTGAGGTGAGGTCCTATATTGTTTCTCCAAAGAGGAGCAGTACAGTTAAAAAGTGAAGCTCCGGCTACAAGCTGCTGGCTAAAATAGACCCACTAGACACACGTCGAGACACCTGCTTGCACTCCAGTATGTTCTCCAGTACAATATTGCCTACGCACATATTCCACATTGTTGCAAACAATAAACAAACCACCTCATCAAAACGGTCTCTACGCGTTTAGTAACACCAAGGACAGAATGTCTTCTTAGCAAGATATCAGATTATGACAATGGAAACTGTTTTTTTGTACAGTCTCATACTTTACTACTGCACAGTAACATTTTGTGAGTCCTTTAGTACCAGTAGTACTTCATCACTACTGGTGTTGTGTTTGAGGGAACTGGTGGTGCGTGCAACATGTTGGTGTGTAACATGTTGGTGTGTAACATGTTGTGTGTAACATGTTGTGTGTAACATGTTTAGAGTGACATGTTGTGTATGTGCTGTCAGTGGACGTTTACCTCCCGAGGATGCGGGACTCTCCCGTCTCCACACACAGCTGGGAGCTCAGCGCCTCGAAGCTGGAGTTCTCCAGGAGCTTCATTTTACTGGTCTGTAAACACACAGTCAAGATGTAAACAAACCAACAGTCAATGTGTAAACAAACAGTCAATATGTAACAAACACACAGTAAATATGTAAACAAACGGTCAACAATATGTAAAGACAGTCAATATGTAAACAAACCAACAGTCAATATGTAAATAAACCAACAGTCAATATGTAAAGAAACCGTCAATGTGTAAACAAACCGTCAATATGTAAAGAAACCGTCAATATGTAAACAAACAGTCAATATGTAAACAAACCGTCAATATGTAAACAAACCAACAGTCAATATGTAAACAAACCGTCAATATATAAACAAACCAACAGTCAATATG
Organism: Merluccius polli; assembly: GCA_030340625.1. NCBI lineage: Eukaryota > Metazoa > Chordata > Actinopteri > Gadiformes > Merlucciidae > Merluccius > Merluccius polli. The sequence goes on from JAOPHQ010004850.1 coordinate 106,659, forward strand.
TAAACAAACCATCAATATGTAAACAAACCGTCAATATGTATCCCAGAACCACCTCCAGTTTATTTATTGGTTAGACGACGACGTCAACATAGCTCGCCAAATCAACACTACTTCTTTACTAACCCCCTTTACGTGATATTAGACAGACATGTCTGTGAGATTATGAGTTTTATATATATATATGTATATACATATATATATATATATATATATATATATACCGTATATATATATATATATATATAATGTGTGTTATTAGATAAGAGGTTTATCGGTGTAAACAGCGGGCGCAGCGCCCCTAGCGGCGGCGGCCGCCACCGCCACTCTGCTGCCCTTCCCCCACTCCCACTCACACTGAGGTCAATCCGTCTTCCTGGTTTCCGTGTTTGTACATTTAAACCCCCACAGAAAACACAAAACTCACCTATAAAAGGACCTCGGCAGAGACAAAAAAGGGGGCAGCAAAAAACAAATCCGTGGTCGAAGTGAGAGACTTTGGTGGCGACGACGAAGACGATGATGCGCGCTTTGTTGACAGGCTAGCCGTTAGCTTTACGCTACCTGGTAGCAATTTAATTCGCGGCGGAAAATAAACATCTTTTAAAACCGCTCGGTCGAGAAAGGCGTCTCCTGGTACTGTTTAACTGCATAGAAAAACTGCTCTTCGCGATCAAATGCGACGAGATTAAATCCAAGGATGTGTTCAGTACGTGCGTTTCGCTCCGCAGCGGCATCCCTGAGGACTGGAGGTGATCACGGATCAAGTCGCTTCTCTCTCCGCGACCGGATCGATAATAAAGGTACTGGTCGCCGAAACTGCGTGCAGAAAAAATCTCCGTTCGCCGTTTTGTTTCGTCGAGAGACTGCTGAAGAAAAAACCGTTTCGGTTCCGACCAAAACAACGGCGTCCAAGTGTAGACAGAGAAGAAGCCCCGCCCATTCCGCTATGAGAACCCCCCGCCCCCTCTGGTCACGTGTCACGCCCACACACCGTATGATTGGCCGGCCGGCGTGTCCGTTTACATGGTAACCGGATCCGATTGGTTGGAATGGGGCTCGTCCAACCCGCAGGCATGGAAACGGTTTATTTACCACCACCATCAGCAGCCCTGTGGCGTATGATCTATTTATTACAAGACAATAGACTTTAGAGACGCGGACCTGGTCGGTGCTGAGCCACAGACGGTATTCAACCGGTTAGAGAGTAAAGGAGAGACCTGTCTGTGATGTTTTGCATCCCAGGAGGACAACAGCATCTAAACTAAGCATGTCTTGACCGAGCTCTTCTCTCCCTGGTCTTAGTGATGCTGCTGGTATTAACTTCTTAGTTATTTTGCACAAATAAAATAAATAAGAAGTTAATATCCTCCTGTGATGTTTTGCATCACAGGTGATGTTTTGCATCACAAATGTTTTGCATTTGTGATGTTTTGCATCACAGGAGGACAACAGCATCTAAACTAAGCATGTCTTGGCCGAGCTCTTCTCGCCCTGGTCTTAGTGATGCTGCTGTTATATTAACTTCATGTTAACTTGTTTTAACAACCAACTCCAAGATTATGTCCGACTTCACTTTGGTATTAACACCGAGATTTTTATCTTGAAACATATTGAAGAGTCCATTATCAGATAATGGTAACTAATCAGCACTATTATCTGTATTCTTTCACCATCTTGCACTTTTATTGAACATTTCTCCTTTAAATTATTGTCTCTTAATGATCTTTGAATGATGTTAAAAAAAAATATTTAAAACATTTTTATTCCTGCCTATGCAAATCCCTTTGAAGAGCCTTGTGAAATAAAAACAGTTTTGCCTAATCAGTCACGTGACAAAGCCACCCCATGATGCATTGTCTGGGTGGTGTTATCAGCGGCCCAGTGGCCTAATGGATAAGGCGTCAGCCTCCGGAGCTGGAGATTGTGGGTTCAAGTCCCATCTGGGTCGGTCGGACAACCTTCATTTACGTCGAATTCACATCAACTGAGTGTGAAAAAGTTTGCATCTACAGAGTAACCTTGGAGTTATGGAAATTAATAGGTTACATACTGTAATGCTGTTAACCGGCAGATATCACTGTTGTTCAGATGGCTGGAGTTGTGGCCATTGATTAATAGAGGTCTAAACAGTATTTTATTTTTAAAAAACTGACTGAGCAGAAAGGTCTGGTAATAAACATGTCTACAAGAGCAGTTTTCTGGTCCAATAAACCTATGATATATATTACAATACAATATGATGACAACACGATTTCTGGAAGAGGTGTGCTTAAATGTTAGTTGTGAAATCACAAGTCCATTAGCCCAGTTACTTTGAACTTCCTCATACCAAATCCTTTTTATTTTCCTGCTTAGGTCACCAACCTGCCTTAACCTTTTAATATTCAACATGCATTATGTTGATTTCTAGTTGTATCTGGATTTATTTGACCTGTAAGGATCTTATTTGTGAGGAGTTTATGAATAAAGTTACATTTAGATAGTTATTTAGCAGTTTCCAATCCCAATAGTGTCCATTTGATGGATGACTTAAATTACAGGTTTTTTCCTTCTTTCCACCGCTAACATCAGTCACTTGCCCACAAAACTCGCCCTTTCCCAGGTGAAAAATTAAAAACTTTAATAAAGCAAAACTCTACACAAGCGAGCTGGTCGCTAGGTGTTGGGGAAGTAGGAGGACACATCGTCCAGGGCGGTAAGGTGGTTGTCCAGGTACTCTAGGACAACGTTGCCCCCGTTGTGGAGCGGTGTGTCTGGGTGGGCAAGTAGGGACAGCAGGGTTTCGTCCATCCGTAGCGCTTCTCCTGTCTGAGGATGGCACAGCCGCAGCTTCTACACATGGAGGACACAAGCAGCATGTTAGCATCTTGTTAGCTCTATTCTATAAAACATGATGAGAGACGAGCAGTGTTAGCATCCTGTTAGCTCTACTCTATAAGACATGAGGAGACACAAGCAGCGTGTTAGCATCGCTACCTTAGCAGTGATTACGTTGTGTTACTGTTAACTCAGTAGCATGTATTTTGCTACACTACCTTAGCGTTGAGTATGTTGTTGTAGTTCTTGAGGCCGGCCAGAGAGGCCGCGTAGTCCACCACCTTGCCCACGCTCCACTTGGAGCAGAAGAACATGGGCTGGCTGGGCTGGGCAGACTCTCTTGGAAGATACACCTGGAGGTACGTCCTCTCCGTCTGGCAACACAACAACATCACAGCGTTTACTACAACATGTGCCCATAATATCAATGTCCTAGTGAACGTGTACATGCACCACACTAGTAATGATAAGTAGTAGCTTCTATATACAGGACCTTTACGAGACCTTGTTTCTGTCTTTTTACTGAAGACTAATGATGCATTTATAATAATAGGAGGAGGAGGAGGAGGAGGAGGAGGAGACCTGGGGCAGTCCTTTATCTCCCGTGGCGTGGAGCTTCAGTTTCATCAACGCCACCTTCGCTGCCGTCACACTGCTCTTCCCACCTCGCCGTCCTTTTGGAGGTGCTGGCGTCTTAGACTCTGGAGTCAGCGTGCGCACACACACACACACACACACACACACACACACACACACACACACACACACACACACACACACACACACACACACACACACACACACACACACACACACACACACACACACAGTAAGTGTGTGTGTAAGTAAGCATTTTCTACAAATGAAGTCGTTTTGGATGAAAGCGTCTGCTAGGAAACAGAACACCATGTAGTGTTGTAATGAACAGCACACACCAGTAACTCACCCACTATCTTCTGGACCAGCTCCTTGGTGGCCGCCATCTTCGGTTTGGGCGCCTCCAGTTTCTCACAGCAGTGGTCATCCTGATGTCGATGCCTGGGAAGGCAGAACAAAGAAGCTGTTAAGAGTTTCAGTCCTCCACTGTCCTCAATAGCCCCTCCACCTTCCTCTGGAATCTACATGACAACACCACCAACCCCCCCACAGAAACCACCACCACCACACAGTGTAGCAGTAGTGTAGCAGTAGTGTAGCAGTAGTGTAGCAGTAGTGCAGCAGTAGTGCAGCAGTAGCAGTATCTAGAGGGAACCTACGGCAGGCAGAAGTGTTTTTCACAGTGTGGACACGTCACAGGGAACAACTCCTTCCCTCTACAGTCTTGGAAGGAGCAGGGGTAACTCTTAGTACCCCCGGTCTGCTGGAGGTCTCTGGGGACCGACTCCTTCTGGAGAACACACAACCAAACACAACCACATACAATAATACACAACCAAACATAACCACATACAATAATACACAACCAAATATACACACATACCCTACAATAACACACAACCAGACAATCACATACAACAGATAATACACAACCAAACATAATCACAAACAAGAGATAATACACAACCAAACATAATCACAGACAACAGATAATACACAACCAAACATAATCACAGACAAGAGATAATACACAACCAAACATAATCACAGACAACAGATAATACACAACCAAACACAATCACATAGAACAGATAATACACAACCAAACATAATCACAGACAACAGATAATACACAACCAAACATAATCACAGATAATACACAACCAAACAATCACAGACAACAGATAATACACAACCAAACAATCACAGATGGAGACAGATGGCGGACGCATGAATATTGAAGACAGGATGTTCATGACAATGTTGAAACAGGCTTACCTCTGGACATGAATGTGAAGATCTATCCCTGTGTTTAAAACTGCAAATTAAAATAAAACGTGAGTCAGGACTTAAATCACGATCATACAAATCGTATTAAAATAAAAGTCAGGACATCACCATAAACACAATACAAATGAAGTGTTACCAGAAAACCCCACCGCAGGAGTCGCACACAAAGGGAAGGAAATCTAAAAGAAAGAGAAACTATTGTGATTATATGATCAGCTCATCTTAATACGTTATAATAAGAGTATATGATCTCATCTTAATACGTTATAATAGGAGCCCAATATTATAAAGGACCATCAAGAATATACTTTTATAGTGGGAGCTTCCACAACAGCTTGAACCCACGTTAGCGTTAGCAGCAAGCTAACCTCGTTCAATCACGTTGGCTGTGTATTGTTTTGTTTTGTTTTGGTTTGGTTTTTCCCTAAAATAAAAGGACCATATGGACCCTCTGGTCCCCCCCTGGGTTATTAAACCATGAACTGAGGGGGTCCTGTCCTGCAGGAGACCCACCTTGCTGGCTGCACGACTCCTTCAGACAGCGCTGCCCTATGTCCAGTTCAGCCATGACGATGACTTCCGCGTGAACTTTGACCCCAGACCTACTATGGTTAAATAATAATAATAATAATATATGGATAATATACAGTTTTAAGTCGGGTTATTTCTGCGTATTATCGTGGATTCACATTCCAAAGCATTTTGAAGATGTCATAAAATATATATAAAACATATAAATATTTTGTAATCAATAAATTGTGCTTTGATGATCAACTCGCGTCCTACATTTTTTTGGGGGGGGCTTTGATTAAATTTAAATTAATTAACGACTACATATGGACCGTATCTAGGTCGTCGGGCGTCAGGTATCTAGTGACGTCACCCAGGTACGCGCGCGGGCAGGTGTGGTGAAAGGCGGCCTTTCTCTCGCCCTGTTGTGATTTGAAAAAGCCGTCCGTCTGGTATTTCGTACAACTCGAGCTGGACGGTTAGATCAACACTAGTGGTCCTGCCTCCCGTCTGGTGGTTTTTTAAGTCCGACAACATGAGCAAGATGTCGAGGATGTTCAAAGGGGGCTCCGGGTCGTCCAGTTCCTCCTCCAGGTCCAAGAAGTCCGGACCCTCCCCCCAGGAGGCCATCCACCGGCTCCGGGAAACCGAGGAAATGCTGACCAAGAAACAGGAGTACCTGGAGCAGAAGATAGAGCAAGAGATAGCGATCGCCAAGAAAAACGGCACCAAAAACAAGCGAGGTATGTGGTGCACTTATTATTATTATTATTATTATTATTATTATTATTATTATTATTATTATTATTATTATGTGTGACATTGTCTGTTACATTAGCCACCAATAGATCTGACAACTTAAGCATGAGAAACAGAGTATGCAAGTGGGGTTTGGCAGTCCTGTTTACACAGTAACCAGAGTGCAGTGCAGCAAGGCCACTACTCCCATACTGTCTCTCATGACATACCTCTGCTATAATTATCCAGAGACAATGCAATTTCCACGTTCTTTCACTGGGATCGCCTAGGGCGGCACATGTCACCTCCCTGGTGTCATCTCCCTGGTGTCACACCCCTGTCACCTCCCTGTGTCACCTGCCTGGGATGATGAAAAAATAAACGCCTCTTTATTTACTCGTAACGTCCATCAGTCCTGTAGGTTGTTTCAAATCAGAATTATTGTATCATTCAATATTTGCACATACAAGGAAAGTGGCTTGGTGAAAGTGAAAGTGGTGGAAGTGACTCATTTTTTATTGTGAAGTAACATGAACGAGTATTCAGTTTCAGATAAGGATCAGACCTCATCCGGTCCTGGTCTGGTTTGATCCGGTCCTGGTCTGATCAGGTCCGGGTCTGGTCTGACCCGGTCCTGGTCTGATCAGGCCTGGGTCTGGTCTGATCCGGTCCTGGTCTGATCAGGTCCGGGTCTGGTCTTATCCGGTCCTGGTCTGATCCAGTCCTGTGTTTCCAGCCGCCCTCCAGGCCCTAAAGAGGAAGAAGCGCCACGAGCAACAGCTGAGTCAGATCGATGGGACGCTGTCCACCATCGAGTTCCAGAGGGAGGCGCTGGAGAACGCCAGCACCAACACAGAGGTGCTGAAGAACATGGGCTTCGCTGCCAAGGCTATCAAGGGAGTCCACCAGAACATGTAAGAACCACTAGTGGGTCTGGTTCTTCACATTAAGACACTGTGGTGCTGATGTCTAAGCTATGGTCCCTCTCTCCCTCTCTATCAGGGACATAGATAAGATAGATTCTCTGATGCAGGACATCACAGAGCAACAGGAAGTGGCTCAGGAGATCTGTGACGCTATTAGCCGGCCGTTCGGTGACACGTTTGACGAGGTGAGTCAGCGAGTGTTTCGATTGGTCTCCAGATACGTTCTGAATATATGATGTCATGTATAGTAGAGTTAGTGAATACTGTGTGTGTTGTAGTACAGTGTGTAATTGTGTGTGTTTGTGTGTGTGTGTGTAGGACGAGCTCCTAGCAGAGTTGGCTGAGCTGGAGAAGGAGGAAGAGGAAGAGAGGATGAAGGAGATGGCCAGACTCCCCAGGGTGCCCTCCTCTAAGACCCCCTCCTCCAGGGTGCCCTCCTCTAAGACCCCCTCCTCTAGGGTGCCCTCAGGCGCCCCCAGCCAGAGAACCAGTAAGTCCCTCTCTGACCTCGGTTACACACGTCGTTTCAATGTGACTTTTATCATCCGATCACGTCAGGACGCGTTAACTGTGGGGTCTCGACAGTCCCAGATCAGATCTTGCTCACATCGTGATCTGATGAGCTAGACCACATCCCGAGGTGGTCTAGCTCACATTCTGATCGGATTGCATAGGTGTGTGGACAGGAATCTGGGCACAATGTGACACTTGACAAGTCCTTACACAAAGTGTCTGTAAAGGTTTAAAATCAAACCTGTGAGTAGACCGGCCACTGTAGAAATACATTTGATAAAATCGTCTTCTGAAATCTCCATCTTGCGCTCGTTTATCTTTGGTGGAATATCTCCGTAACATAACAGGAAACACTGCGTAGCTCCGCCCCCTCGCACTTCCTGGTTTCCGGCCCAGGCGCTGTGCAAACTCCAACCCAGAAGTGACTATGCTGTAGCCGAACTTCTGGGTTCGAGATTGAGCGAACGGTAGTTTTACCGCCATGACTGTAGTTATTTATGTTGTTTTGTTTGTGTTTTGTATGTGTTTTGTAGTTATTTATGTGCTGTTGTTATTTTTACAGAGTCCAAGAAGAGGGTGGAGGAAGATTCCGACATGCAGAGGCTATCTGCATGGGCTACATAAGACACACACACACACACACACACACACACACACACACACACACACACACACACACACACACACACACACACACACACACACACACACACACACACACACACACACACACACTTTTATACATTATTTTAATGAAGTCTTTCTACACTAACACTATACCGTATTGTTGCCGGGGAATATGAAGTGCTTGGATTGTTTTGAAGGCGTTCTATTATGTAATTATTGTTATGATTATTATTGTGATTATTGTTGTTATTATTACAGCATTAATCCATCCAAATAAATGAAGAATAACTTTTACACTACCTTTTATGATACAGTATGTTCTCAATGTGTACTAGAACGTGGAAAACATACATTTTTATTCGTCTTTTTTATTATTTAACATTGTGAACATGATGCCAAACTGCTGTAATACATTTGAAAATGTGCATTCAAATCAATAAAATAATTTGCATTGTATTCTATGAAATATGAATAATACCAGAAGAGGGTGTGAGTGAATTAAGAAGATTAAATGAAGTCATCCATAAACACTTCGTGAAGGGGTTAGACGCAGGGACTCACACATTGTTTAATGTGAGGAAATCATTAACATTAATGAATAAAAGCTGGTTCTGGTTCTCAACGCTGAGAGCTAACGTGGCTAGAAAGTTGGCATGGAAACGACGGCTTCCTGCGCGTCCCCGCCGCACACGTCCGTCACGCGCTCTGCACGCGCACAGCTCATGGGGCTCGTACTATGCTCGTACCCTCCCATGACGTCACGTCACACGTCACTAAAATGACGTTTCAAAGTACGTACCAATAATATATATATATATATATATATATATATATATATATATATATATATATATATATATATATATATATATATATATATATATATTCAGTGTTTTATTGTTTAAACGGGTTTAGAGCTGTGCGTGTGCGTGTGTGTACGTGTGCGTGCGTGTGCGTGCGTGTGCGCGCGGCGCCGCTGGCCCCGCCCGCTCTCACAGCCAGGATATCCTCCGCAAACTAACTGCCGCTAATGAGAGCCGGACGGTGAACCCAGCTTTGCCCTTATTGATCACTTCTTCGGACGAAGCCATCCCATAATAAACACACATAGACAAGGACTCACCATGAGCAAGACCCCCATGAGGCAGGAATCAGGTGAGTTTAGGACTAACTTTATAAAGTCACGTTTCACTGCGCACGCGCGGTTCTTACTATTAAATGTACTAAAAGTCACCTGACCTAATGTTATACGTTTATAATAATGTTAATGTTATACGTTTATAATAGTAATAACAATGTTATCCGTGGCTGCTCGGTCTAATGTAACTGCTACATATGTATTAGTGTGTAATAAATGGTGGCCGGAGTGCAGAACGACACGTCAGGTTTCAGTGTTGTTAAGGTTATTATAATGCTTTATGATAAACATAAACTTTATCATAAACACGTTAAGCTTCATGAAATAGGTTGGCACTTTGTTGACCACTGGTTACTACCTCTGCTTTATGTCTGGTCTCTTACAAGCTTATTTGCAGTACTTTGGCTTGCAAATTGACTGATGCTATGCCCCTTCCCTAACGTTGTTGTTTGTTTTATATCGTTTAATATCTACATGATCAATGTTTACATGATCAATATCTACATGATCAATGTTTACATGATCAATATCTACATGATCTACACGATCAATCTTTACATGATCAATATCTACATGATCAATGTTTACATGATCAATATCTACATGATCTACACGATCAATCTTTACATGATCAATATCTACATGATCAATGTTTACATGATCAATATCTACATGATCTACACGATCAATCTTTACATGATCAATATCTACATGATCAATGTTTACATGATCAATATCTACATGATCTACACGATCAATCTTTACATGATCAATATCTACATGATCAATGTTTACATGATCAATATCTACATGATCTACACGATCAATCTTTACATGATCAATATCTACATGATCTACACGATTAATGTTTACATGATCAATATCTACATGATCAATGTTTACATGATCAATATCTACATAATTATGTTTATCGTCTGTTAAAGCACTTTGGGACATCTAGGAGGGTAGGGGTAGTGAGATACTTAATATTACTATATGAGGAAGTAGTGAGATATATAATATTACTATATGTAGAAGTAGTGAGATATATAATATTACTATATGTAGAAGTAGTGAGATATATAATATTACTACATGTAGAAGTAGTGAGATACTTAATATTACTATATGAGGAAGTAGTGAGATATATAATATTACTATATGTAGAAGTAGTGAGATATATAATATTACTATATGTAGAAGTAGTGAGATATATAATATTACTACATGTAGAAGTAGTGAGATACTTAATATTACTATATGAGGAAGTAGTGAGATATATAATATTACTATATGTAGAAGTAGTGAGATATATAATATTACTATATGTAGAAGTAGTGAGATATATAATATTACTATATGTAGAAGTAGTGAGATATATAATATTACTACATGTAGAAGTAGTGAGATATATAATATTACTATATGCAGAAGTAGTGAGATATATAATATTACTATATGTAGAAGTAGTGAGATATATAATATTACTATATGTAGAGGTAGTGGGATATATAATATTACTATATGTAGAAGTAGTGGGATATATAATATTACTATATGTAGAAGTAGTGGGATATATAATATTACTATATGTAGAAGTAGTGGGATATATAATATTACTATATGTAGAAGTAGTGGGATATATAATATTACTATATGTAGAAGTAGTGGGATATATAATATTACTATATGTAGAAGTAGTGGGATATATAATATTACTATATGTAGAAGTAGTGAGATATATAATATTACTATATGTAGAAGTAGTGGGATATATAATATTACTATATGTAGAAGTAGTGGGATATATAATATTACTATATGTAGAAGTAGTGGGATATATAATATTACTATATGTAGAAGTAGTGAGATATATAATATTACTATATGTAGAAGTAGTGGGATATATAATATTACTATATGTAGAAGTAGTGAGATATATAATATTACTATATGTAGAGGTAGTGAGATATATAATATTACTATATGTAGAAGTAGTGAGATATATAATATTACTATATGTAGAAGTAGTGAGATATATAATATTACTATATGTAGAGGTAGTGGGATATATAATATTACTATATGTAGAAGTAGTGGGATATATAATATTACTATATGTAGAAGTAGTGGGATATATAATATTACTATATGTAGAAGTAGTGGGATATATAATATTACTATATGTAGAAGTAGTGGGATATATAATATTACTATATGTAGAAGTAGTGGGATATATAATATTACTATATGTAGAAGTAGTGGGATATATAATATTACTATATGTAGAAGTAGTGGGATATATAATATTACTATATGTAGAAGTAGTGAGATATATAATATTACTATATGTAGAAGTAGTGGGATATATAATATTACTATATGTAGAAGTAGTGGGATATATAATATTACTATATGTAGAAGTAGTGGGATATATAATATTACTATATGTAGAGGTAGTGAGATATATAATATTACTATATGTAGAAGTAGTGAGATATATAATATTACTATATGTAGAAGTAGTGAGATATATAATATAAAACTATATGTAGAAGTAGTGAGATATGCTATTGCTATGTGCATCTCATTGGCCTTGTACCTGTACTCTGCTTAATGACAGTAAAGTTGAATATGTAATATTTCTCCTCCCACCTCCTCTGCGTGGCTAGAGGACGGTCCGGACCCGGAGGAGGCGAGGCGGGCTGCGGCGGCGGCTAACCGTCTGGAGGAGGTGCGGGTGGTTCTCCTGGGCTGGCGCTGGCCCGGCAAGAGCCTGACGGGGAACACCATCCTGGGGCGGGAGGAGTTCCGGCTGGAGCGCGCCGCCGAGTTCTGCGTGAAGCGGGAGACGGAGGTGGAGGGACGCCAGGTGGTGGTGGTGGACACGCCCGGCTGGTTCTCCTCCCAGAACACGCCCCCCTCCTACCAGCAGGAGATCGTTAGAGGAGCGTCCATGTGTCCCCCCGGCCCACACGCCTTCCTGCTGGTCATCCCCGTGGGCATGTTCTCCGACGTAGACCGCGCGCGCATCCAGGAGCACATGGCGCTGTTCGGGGAGCGGGCCTGGAAGCACACGCTGGTGGTGTTCACCTGGTCGGAGGTGCTGAAGGACATCTCCATCGAGCGCTACATCCGGCGGGAGGGCCGCGACCTGAAGTGGGTGCTGGAGCGCTGTGGGAAGAGGTACTTTGTGATCAACAACAACATCTGGGGGGAGCACCCGCAGCTGGCCCGGCTGCTGGAGGCCGTGGAGAAGATGGCGGCGGAGGTGGGGGGGGTGTACATCCCCGAGAAGGAGGAGGAGAAGAAGGAGGAGGAGGAGGAGGAGGAGGAGAAGAAGGAGGATGAGGCCGTGAGACCTTTGGATGAGAACCAGAACCCCCAGGAGGGTCGGGACCTGGGGGCGCGACCCAAACAGAACTCAGCTCCCAGACTGTGTAGTGAGTCTCTGATTTACATTCATACACCAATACTTTGACAATACTTTATCAATACACTATCGATACCTTATCAATTCACTATCAATACTTTATCAATACTTCATCAGTACACTATCAACACTTTGTTAATACTTCATCAGTACTTTATCAACACTTTATCAAATAGCCCAGTTATTGCTGTCCTCTAGCCTGGGTATACCCATGCTGCCTTGCGCGCTCGAAATTTCGAACTGCCAGACAGCCTGGTGGCTATGACCGGTTCCTCACGCAAGAATTTGCTAGGCTTTGATATCCAATCACAGAACGAGGAGGGACGGAAAGACGACGACGCGTACTATTCGACAGACGGAAGCTTGTAGTTCGTTCGTACGGATCCAACATGGCTGCAGCAGAAGCGAAGCTCTCTTTCGATCTGTGGACAGTGTTGTAGATAGTTTAGAACGAAAGTTTATTTTAAAAGAAAAACAACGTCATCTTCTTCCTTGATGCTTGCTCGCCGAATTTCTGTCGCTTTACATACGTCATCTGGTATAATTGATACGATTGGCTAAGAGCTACGAACAGACGCTTATGATAGACATTCGTAAGCGCCCAATAAACAGCTCCGGACGATCGGGAACCACCGCCTCCTCTACAGGAACATGAAGAGGTGGTCGCCAGACTACATCTCATTTGTGATTTAGTCTGGCGTTAGCTAAGCTAGGTGTCCTCCATGTCGGGATATTATTATTATTATTATTATTATTATTATTATTATTATTATTATTATTATTATTATTATTATTATTATTTAAGTTAGCTGCATTGTGCATCTCTATGATAGACACATTGGTTGTTGTTGTGAACCACATCTTAACAAGTGTTTTGTGTTCAGCCTAACAGGAAGGACTGATTCTGTAGAGACCGTCTACACCCTCCCACCAGAGAGACCTTCTAATCACCTCCACCCTCCCACCAGAGAGACCTCCTAAACACCTCCACCCTCCCAGCAGACAGACCTCCTAAACACCTCCACCCTCCCACCAGAGAGACCTCCTAAACACCTCCACCCTCCCAGCAGACAGACCTCCTAAACACCTCCACCCTCCCAGCAGACAGACCATCTATACACCTCCACCCTCCCACCAGACAGACCTTTTAAACACCTCCACCCTCCCACCAGACAGACCCCGTTAAACACCTCCACCCTCCCAGCAGACAGACCTCCCAAACACCTCCACCCTCCCAGCAGACAGACCTCCCAAACACCTCCACCCTCCCAGCAGACAGACCTTCTAAACACCTTCTACACCCTCCCAGCAGTTTACTGAAATCAGCTGAATTTACGCCTCTTTCAAGTTGTTATAGTGTCCCAGGAGGTGTACTGCCTGTTTCGGATGAAGTACTTTCATGTAACTTCTTTGGCCTTACACTGAAATTACTCTTACAATTCATTTATTCAGTAGACATCTGGACCTTGTTGTAGGGCAGACATGAAATAATTGTGTGGTTTTAGTTTGTTAGTTTTGTGTATTTCATGTTGTTTTAGGTGGTTTTAGTTCATTTTGTGTTGTTCATTTTTGTTTTTCCTCTCCTCCTAACCCTTTAGCAAGGAAACACTCAGGAAAACAGCATATTTATCTGTCGTATCTTCGTGACTACTCTCCCCCTGGTCACATATATTCTGTTACCTCCTGGTTCTGTTTCCTCCTGGTCACGTATGTTGTGTGTTATCTCCTGTACGTCTGCTCTCGTGGCAGAACTGCACTAACTTATTGCTGACATGTTTAAGTGATTCTTAAAGATTCCAATGTATTGTGACCAAAGATTGAAGACAGCATGTTTCCTGAAGCGTTTGAAGCATTTAGTTCAGTGTCTTCAATGATTTACCAGTATAACAAACAATGTAAATTGATCGTTTTAAAATGTTACCTTCAAATGTTTTCTGACAATCCTGACAGGGCTACAATAGATTACAATATCAATGCACTAAACTTATGAACATAGCACCTCCTATATCATTATATATATATATACAGTATATATATATATATATATATATATATATATATATATATATATATATATATATATATGTATGGAAGTTACTGAATAGTCGTATTGGTGGTATTATTATTATTATTATTATGATTATTATGATTATTATTAATATAACCATTATTATTATTAAGGCGTACACTCCTATTGGTTATTACTCAACTCAACTTATTCTCTAAAGAATCAGGATCACTGCTTTTCTACACAAATAAAGTCTTGTTTCATGTGTGCTGTGTGTTTCTTTGTGGTGTAAATGTGTTGCGGGCAGGCGGGCAGGCGGGTGTGTTTGTTCTTCCTCAGCTTAGATAGTTAGGGTGTCCAGTTACAGAAGAAAGGTCACTTCTGGTCAAACAAGACATGAAGCCTAAACTACAATGCTGAATGAACAGACTTACAGAGTTATGTATGTTAATACAGTACTTTATCACTGATTAGCTAGAGAAGATCATTATTCACAATGTTATTTGTGAATAATTATTTGTACTTTTATATAAAACAAAACAGCCAATTCCAGCGATTCCACTAGAGGGCGGTATTGTGCCAGGTGAAACACTGGTCAGCTTGAAGTATACAGTAGTAGTAGTAACGGGTAGTAATAGTATGAGGAGTACCCATATTTACCACACCTCAGACACAGAGCTGCTGGTCTAGCAACAGGGTTAGCATTGTTATGCTAGCTTGCATCACTAGCTAGTCATGCTATCATGTTTAGCAGGTTGAACTCAGCCCATCACTGTCACTGTGATGTGGAGGAGGTCCTACGCTTCTTCACATAGTTGATCAATCTTATTAATTTACTCTTTAGTACAGGACCCATGGTGGAGATAATGGATATGCCCTTTTATGAAAAATATAATTACGTAGATTATTATAAACAACAAAGATTAATACGTGTGTATGTGTGTGTGTAGGAATAGGGAATATTGAAGGTTCTGTTTAAACTGTTCTTTATTATTTCAAATGTAATCAAAACACCAGAAGTTACAGAGGATACAGAAAGATAGGTTATTGTACTACTGCAATAAACACAGCTTCTCCTCCACCCTCCTCTCTCCTTCCTCCTCCCCCCTCATCTCTACTCCCCTCCTCTCCCCCCATCCCCCCCCCCCCCTCATTTTTCTCTCTCAAAGACCACCCACGTCCGGAGAAGAGAAGCAGGGAATAAATGTTGACTTCCAGCCTCAAAACCTCAAGAAACAGAAGACC
>JAOPHQ010004850.1:127500-155000 GCA_030340625.1 Merluccius polli
ACAAATGCATTAGAAGGCCGATGCGAATACATTTCCACAACACTTGAACTTAATGGACCAGAACGACCCTGAGTGAACAAGTACATCCGCAAGTCATCGATTTTCCTTGTACACTAGTTTGAAGTGTGTGTATATAGTTAATAGTTTATCTTCAGTTCATGGTCACACCTGGAGAAGGTGTGTTGGAGAGGAAGGAATCCATGGAAACGCTAAAGCATTGCACCCCAGCGACGAGAGAGACACGTTGGCGGACAGAAAATCTGATTTCACATCTCGCTCTCTCTCTTCCCCCCCCTCCCTCCCCCCCTCTCTCTTTCCATCTCCATCTCTCCATCCCTCACTCTCAGCAGGAAATGAGGGCGGTAGGAGGTTTTTCTGATCTCTTCGTCTGGCAAACCATTTACATATTAATAGTCGCTGTCCTCCGCTTTCACTCATAATGTCTGAGACTCGCAAAATATGATAACACAAATACAGTCAATATATATTGATATATCGTTAATATTGATACACACAAGATATCGATATCTATAGTTAATGATCGCCTACCTCCACTGTCTTTGAGGTGCAGGGCGATCTTGGTGTCGTCTGTGGAGAGAGAGAGAGAGAGAGAGAGAGAGAGAGAGAGAGAGAGAGAGAGAGAGAGAGATTTTAATTACATCAATTAATTATGAATTTCCAATGAGTCGTATAAATATAGTTCAACATGCATGATTCAACAGAGCTGTCTGGGGCGAGTTATAGATACAGGCTTCGACTACTCAGACAGCTTAGAGATTCACAACCTGCAGACCGGAAACCTCTCTCTCTCTCAGACACCAGAACCACCCAGAGCAGAACCACCCAGACAAACCCAACAAAGCAGCCAGAGAGCTGTGGTTAGAGCTAATATAGAGCTGGTATGTTAGAGCTGGTATGTTAGGGCTGATAGAGCTGGTATGTTAGAGCTGGTATGTTAGAGCTGGTATAGAGCTGGTATGTTAGAGCTGATAGAGCTGGTATGTTAGAGCTGGTATAGAGCTGGTTACAGAGAGCTGGTATGTTATAGCTGATATAGAGCTGGTTACAGAGAGCTGGTATGTTATAGCTGATATAGAGCTGGTTACAGAGAGCTGGTATGTTATATCTGATATAGAGCTGGTTACAGAGAGCTGGTATGTTATATCTGATATAGAGCTGGTTACAGAGAGCTGGTATGTTATATCTGATATAGAGCTGGTTACAGAGAGCTGGTACGTTATAGCTGATATAGAGCTGGTTACAGAGAGCTGGTTATATAACAGTGTGGATGAGAGATTCAGGAATGTGTTCCAACACTACTGTAGAGGATCTGGGCAGACCGAGGAGAACATCTGGAGACTTAGGAAGTAAGGGAACAACTCACTCTGATCACATGGTCACACCTCCATTCCTACACCCTCCCTCTCTCCCACTCTCTCTCCCTCCCACTCTCTCTCCCTCTCCTTCCCACCTTCTCTCTCACTCTCTCCCTCCCACTCTCTCTCCCTCTCTCTCCCTCGCACTCTCTCCTCTCCCCCTCACTCTCCCTCCCTCTCTCTCTCCCTCCCTCCCTCCCTCCCTCCCTCCCTCCCTCCCTCCCTCCCTCCCTGAGAGAGAGGGAGACTTCCTAATCTCACATTTGTCCTCTCCAGCCGAAGAGATATGCCAGTCTGACAACCAATCAATGAGACCACTTCACTAACTACCTCTCTCTCTCTCACTGAATTTTCTTTTCCTTCCTATTTCTCTCTCCATCTCCCTCCCCCATCTCTCTCCATCTCTGTCCCCTGAAGGATGGTGGACATTCTCTGGAAACATGGAACAGACAGCCTGAACGACCAACAGGAGGGCTCCTCAGAGGAGAAGAGAACATCTGGTGCCTTCATCATCATCATCATTGCATGAAGGTGGGGATGAAGAACACGGCTGTGGAAACATCTGCTTCTGTCATCACAACACAAGAGTTCTCCTCGTGTGTGTGCCGAGCTTCATGAGAATTCAGACACACTGAATTTTACAGTTTAGCCACATGTACCTGACTGAGCAGTAACCTGAAATAACCTAAAGTTGTCTGAATGCTATCCAGCATCACATGGCGGACATATTACTCGAGGGGTGATGGAAACCATGACAACATGGTCACTAGGTGAATAAGGTCTATACACCGAGTACCCCTGACCTCCCAGCATGCCTCATGGTCTCTCTTGGTGGGTAGTAAGTGTGGATAGCGCTACACAGAGCCAGGGGGGTCATATCTAACGGAGGATGAGACATCAGCAGGATATTCAAACTAATGAGGCGGTGAGAAGCTCTCCAATTAACTCAAACGGCGTCTGTGTCTCCTCGCTCCCCTACAGAGAAGAGGGGGAGGAGGGGACAGAACGAAGAGAGGAAGATGGATGATAAAGAGAGGATGATGGATTCAGTTTATAGGACAGAGCGACATTTTCTTCTACCTCAGCAGAAACAGCCTACAGCCGTCAGAGACTGTCAGCAGGTAACCAAGTTTATGCTGCAGGTAGGTCTGAGGGTCCAGTGTTCAGCTTGACCCCTGACCTCTAACGTCTGACCTGAGATATGAATATATATGCATATATATTACATAGAGTGCATATACATGTATATAGTATACTATAGAACACCAGATGTATACTTACTATATACTATATACACTAAATCTAACGTCCTGTCAGCAGTACTCACTCCTCACCTCAACATTTGGAGTCGCTTACCTCAACCAGGAGAAGCTTCCAGAAAACACACCGGGGTCACTTCTTGTCTGTACCCGCTCACTTTCTGTCTGTGCCCGCTCACTTCCTGTCTATACCCTCTCACTTCCTGTCTGATCACAGCTGTGTTGTGTTGGGATTTCGGTTGTGTTATGTATTGTGCAGTGTGTAGTACAGTTGTGTACCTTGTGTTGTGTAGTGTGTAATATAAAAAGTGGTGTGTATGTAGTGTGTAGTATAGTTGTGTACCTGTGTTGTGTGTATCAGGGTTGTGTACCTTCGGTAGGGACACTAGTGGGTGTGTATGTAGTGTGTAGTATAGTTGTGTACCTTCGGTAGGGACACTAGTGGGTGTGTATGTAGTGTGTAGCATAGTTGTGCATCTTCAGTAGTGATACTAGTGGGTGTGTATGTAGTGTGTAGTATAGTTGTGTACCTTCGGTAGAGATACTAGTGGATGTGTATGTAGTGTGTAGCATAGTTGTGTATCTTCGGTAGCGATACTAGTGGGTGTGTATGTAGTGTGTAGTATAGTTGTGTACCTTCGGTAGAGATACTAGTGGATGTGTATGTAGTGTGTAGTATAGTTGTGTACCTTCGGTAGAGATACTAGTGGATGTGTATGTAGTGTGTAGTATAGTTGTGTACCTTCGGTAGCGATACTAGTGGGTGTGTATGTAGTGTGTAGTATAGTTGTGTACCTTCGGTAGAGATACTAGTGGGTGTGTATGTAGTGTGTAGTATAGTCGTGTACCTTCTGTAGGGACACTAGTGGGTGTGTATGTGGAGGACAGTATGCTCTGGCCAGTGGTGGTCTCTTGGCTCCGGGACATCGTCCTGACGACGGTCGTCGTGGTAACCGGGGGCCGTGGTGTGGTGAGGATGATGTCACAGTTTTTATCCTTGGTCTGAAAACACACACACACACACACACACACACACACACAGGTTCATTCAATGCAACAGTGAGTTCAGACACATGTCATTAAGGAGCAGGTGGGGTCAGGGGTCATCTACAGGCAGTGGAGGGGTCAGGGGTCATCTACAGGTTAGGTAGTGGAGGGGTCAGGGGTCATCTACAGATAGTGTAGGGGTCAAGGGTCCTCTACAGGTTAGGTAGTGTAGGGTCAGGGGTCATCTAAAGGTTAGGTAGTGTAGGGTCAGGGGTCATCTAAAGGTTAGGTAGTGTAGGGTCAGGGGTCATCTAAAGGTTAGGTAGTGTAGGGGTCAGGAGTTACTACAGGTTATGTAGTGGAGGGGTCAGGGGTCATCTACAGGTTAGGTAGTGTAGAGGTCAAGGGTCATCTACAGGTTAGTTAGTGGAGGAGTCAGGGGCCATCTACAGGTTAGGTAGTGGAGGGGTAAGGGGCCTCTACAGGTAGTGTAGGGGTCAGGAGTCTTCTACAGGTTAGGCAGAACCTTCCTCACCTCATCTGGACAGCTGTTGTCGACCCAGTCCTGCCGATGGCGGTCAAACCCACTAGAACACCTGGAAAACATTCAAAACACAACTTTAGTCACACACACGTCACTCTCTGGTACACACACCTGGCTATGTCTCCCCTGCTACAAAAGGTTATCTTCTTCTTCTCTCTACTCACTGATTAGAGAGAAGAAGAGATCATCGATTCATAATAATAATAAGAATAATGACAATGATGATAATAATAAGAATAAGAATAAGAATAACAAAATAATAAAATAATAATAATAACAATAATACAAAAAATAAATAAATAATAATGACAATAATAATGATCAGGAGGTTCTGACCGCTGGAGTCGATGACACCAGGTACAGTTGAAGTTGATCAGAGCCGAGATACACAAGGAGCAGCTGGAGAACTGAAGACAAGCTGGAGAACACACACACACACATTACTACAGTAGTACCACTACAGTAGTACTACAGTAGTAACTTACTGGGCAGGGGTAAGTAATACAGTAATAATACAGTAGTAGTACTACAGTAGTAATGTTTACTGGGCAGGGGTAAGTAATACAGTAATAATACAGTAGTAGTACTACAGTAGTAATGCTTACTGGGCAGGGGTAAGTAATACAGTAATAATACAGTAGTAGTACTACAGTAGTAATGCTTACTGGGCAGGGGTAAGTAATACAGTAATAATACAGTAGTAGTACTACAGTAGTAATGCTTACTGGGCAGGGGTAAGTAATACAGTAATAATACAGTAGTTGTACTACAGTAGTTGTACTTATTGGGCATGGCTAAGAAATACAGTAGTAATACTATAGTAGTGCTACAGTAGTATAATTTACTGGGCAGGGGTAAGTTATACAGTAGTACTACAGTAGTGCTACAGTACATACTGAGCTGGGGTTAGTAATAAAGTAGTAGTAGTACTACAGTAGTAGTACTAACTGGGCAGGTGTGAGTACTGTTACTATTCAGTAGTAATACTTACTGGGCAGGGGGCTGATCTCCACAGCGCTGCAGTTGGTGATTTTGGTCTTACTGAGCTCAACACGGTGGTACTCATATATAGTCCTCCTCCTCACATCTGGAGAGAAGGAAAGGAGAGGAGGAGATGAGAACAAAGAGGAGAGATAGACAGAAGATAAGGAGGACAGGAAAGAACAGGAGAGAAGGGGGAGAGGAAGTGATCGATATGATAGGAAGTGATTAATGATGAATGATTAAGTGATTAATATGACATAACTGTTTCTCATAGCGTCCTGTCTCTTATGATCACTTTAATATACCAGAAATCTATTTCATCACCTCCTCTCTCTCCGTGTATGTGTGAAGGAGTGTGGCTGTGAACTCGTACCAGAGCTGTAAGTCAGGCTTTATGAGCAGGCTTTGTGAAGCCAACTCAGTCCATTATCACATTACAACACTTTCTAAACACTTCAACACGTTTGGCCGACCACTGAGCTGGAAAATATAAAGCAACAGAACTGATCATGTTTCTGCTTAGCAGGAAAAAGCCCTCAACACAATATTGTGCCGGCTGAGCAGGATTCTAGCGGCTGATTCAAGCTTTTTATAGTGGATGATGTGCTTGGTGTGAACGTGTTGGAGGCCTCACATCTAGAATCTATTCTCCATTGAAAATGGGTCCAAAAGGATTTACACACCTTTCAACTTTATTGTATTAGAGGTGAGAAACAGGAAATCACGAACTGAAAATCACATCTTTACACAAGAAGTACAACCTTATTATACACCTTAACCACGCGCACGCACGCACACACACACATGCACACACGCACACACGCACACACGCACACACACACACACACAGTCTGTGGTTTTATGGAGGGTTTAACAAAGCCCTAGAAGTGGGGGAAGGGGGTGGAGGAGAGAGAGTTATCGAGGAGGAGGGGTGGGGGAGGAGGGAGGTGGGGTGGGGTGGGGGAGGAAAGAGAGGTGGGGGGAGGGGTGGGGGAGGAGAGAGAGGCTGGGGCTAAGAGGGTTGGAGGAACCAGCTCCTGCTCCTGTGTTGAAGTTGTTAGCTGAATGGACGTCCCTCTCGTTTCAGACGGCAGACACAAAACAACACAGACCTTCACAACACAACACAGACCTGAACAACACAACACAGACCTGAACAACACAACACAGACCTGAACAACACAACACAGACCTGAACAACACAAAATAGACCTAGAACCTGTCCTCCTGAAGGTCTAGAACTTGTCCTGTCCTACTGTAGCTCTAGAACATATAACGCTGTCCTACTGTAGGTCTAGAACCTGTCCTGTCCTACTGTAGTTCTAGAACATATAACACTGTCCTACTGTAGGTCTAGAACATATAACTCTGTCATACTGTAGGTCTAGAACCTGTCCTGTCCTACTGTAGCTCTAGAACATATAACGCTGTCCTACTGTAGGTCTAGAACCTGTCCTGTCCTACTGTAGGTCTAGAACCTGTCCTGTCCTACTGTAGGTCTAGAACATATAACTCTGTCCTACTGTAGGTCTAGAACCTGTCCTGTCCTACTGTAGGTCTAGAACATACACTCACCGGCCACTTTATTAGGTACACCTTGCTAGTACCGGGTTGGACCCCCTTTTGCCTTCAGAACTGCCTTAATCCTTCGTGGCACAGATTCAACAAGGTACTGGAAACATTCCTCAGAGAGTTTGGTCCATATTGACATGATGGCATCACGCAGTTGCTGCAGATTTGTCGGCTGCACATCCATAATGCGAATCTCCCGTTCCACCACATCCCAAAGGTGCTCTATTGGATTGAGATCTGGTGACTGTGGAGGCCATTTGAGTACAGTGAACTCATTGTCATGTTCAAGAAACCAGTCTGAGATGATTCGCGCTTTATGACATGGCGCGTTATCCTGCTGGAAGTAGCCATCAGAAGATGGGTACACTGTGGTCATAAAGGGATGGACATGGTCAGCAACAATACTCAGGTAGTCTGTGGCTTTGACACGATGCTCAATTGGTACTAATAAGCCCAAAGTGTGCCAGGAAAATATCCCCCACACCATTACACCACCACCACCAGCCTGAACCGTTGATACAAGGCAGGATGGATCCATGCTTTCATGTTGTTGACGCCAAATTCTGACCCTACCATCCGAATGTCGCAGCAGAAATCGAGACTCATCAGACCAGGCAACGTTTTTCCAATCTTCGATTGTCCAATTTTGGTGAGCCTGTGCGAATTGTAGCCTCAGTTTCCTGTTCTTAGCTGACAGGAGTGGCACCCGGTGTGGTCTTCTGCTGCTGTAGCCCATCCGCCTCAAGGTTCGACGTGTTGTGCTTTCAGAGATGCTCTTCTGCATACCTCTGTTGTAACGAGTGGTTATTTGAGTTACAGTTGCCTTTCTATCAGCTCGAACCAGTCTGGCCATTCTCCTCTGACCTCTAGCATCAACAAGGCATTTGCGCCCACAGAACTGCCGCTCACTGGATATTTTCTCTTTTTCGGACCATTCTCTGTAAACCCTAGAGATGGTTGTGCGTGAAAATCCCAGTAGATCAGCAGTCTCTGAAATACTCAGACCAGCCCGTCTGGCACCAACAACCATGCCACGTTCAAAGTCACTTAAATCACCTTTCTTCCCCATTCTGATGCTCGGTTTGAACTGCAGCAGATCGTCCTGACCATGTCTACATGCCTAAATGCATTGAGTTGTTGCCATGTGATTGGCTGATTAGAAATTTGCGTTAACGAGCAGTTGGACAGGTGTACCTAATAAAGTGGCCGGTGAGTGTATAACTCTGTCCTACTGTAGGTCTAGAACATATAACTCTGTCCTACTGTAGGTTTAGAACCTGTCCTGTCCTACTGTAGGTCTAGAACATATAACTCTGTCCTACTGTAGGTCTAGAACCTGTCCTGTCCTACTGTAGGTCTAGAACATATAACTCTGTCCTACTGTAGGTCTAGAACCTGTCCTGTCCTACTGTAGGTCTAGAACATATAACTCTGTCCTACTGTAGGTCTAGAACCTGTCCTGTCCTACTGTAGGTCTAGAACATATAACTCTGTCCTACTGTAGGTCTAGAACCTATATTGTTGAGGCGTTGCTGTCTAGGAGCATCAGGAGCGTTTGATGGACAGCCGCTTCAGGATGCTAATGTTGACCTTTATCTTCAGACGGGGGGGAGAGTGTTTGAACTTGTGTAAAGATCACCTCCACTTCATCCACAACAAACATCCAGGCTCCCACTGCAGTGTCTGTGTCTGCTCCATCTTTATCCAGCGTGTAGCCGCTTAATAAACCACCTTTTAGGAAGCTCTTAGGAAGAGACCTGAACCTCCAGTCCTTAAGCGGCTCCTCTGAGGTTCAATCATTACGTAGAAAATTCTGTCATCAGCAGAAACTGAGTGGTTTAAATTTCCAGCCAGATGAGAGACTTATGCCATCGAGGTACTTCAGATAAGATGAATAACTGTTCAAAGATATTGAAAGTGACAATTACATACTACCTTCTGTTTCACTTGTGCAATTATGGCAGACAGGATGGTGAATAAATCATGTTTAGCAGCGTATTACTGCGGACAACAATCCCTGGAGCAGAGAGAGAGAGAGAGAGAGAGAGAGAGAGAGAGAGAGAGAGAGAGTGTTTTGGATATGTGTGGCGGAGGGAGGGTGTAGCTGGAGACTCACTGGGGATCTGCTGGACACGGTGGAGGACCACGAAGGCGTCAGAGAGCCCCACCTTCACCGGGTGATTCACCGAGCTGATCTGAGACACGTCCACCGGGATCTGGAGAAGAAAGGCAGTCAGCACAGACACACATGGACACCATACCTGGTGGACACACCTGTATAACACACCTGTATCTATAACACATATGTATCTAGAACATACCTATATTTAAAACACACCTGTATCTATAACACACATGTATATCACACCTGTATCTATAACACACCTGTATT
The DNA here is from genome assembly GCA_030340625.1 of Merluccius polli. Lineage (NCBI taxonomy): Eukaryota > Metazoa > Chordata > Actinopteri > Gadiformes > Merlucciidae > Merluccius > Merluccius polli. The sequence goes on from JAOPHQ010004850.1 coordinate 136,615, forward strand.
AAAACACACCTGTATCTATAACACACATGTATATCACACCTGTATCTATAACACATATGTATCTATAACATACCTATATTTAAAACACACCTGTATCTATAACACACATGTATATCACACCTGTATCTATAACACATATGTATCTATAACACACCTGTATTTATAACACACCTGTATCTATAACACACCTGTATCTATATCACACCTCTATCTATAACACACCTGTATCTATAACATATATGTATCTATAACATACCTATATTTAAAACACACCTGTATTTATAACACACCTGTATCTATAACACATGTATCTATAACACACCTGTATCTATAACACATATGTATCTATAACACACCTGTATCTATAACACACCTGTATCTATAACACACCTGTATCTATAACACATATGTATCTATAACACACCTGTATCTATAACACACCTGTATCTATAACACATATGTATCTATAACACACCTGTATCTATAACACACCTGTATCTATAACACATATGTATCTATAACACACCTGTATCTATAACACACCTGTATCTATAACACATATGTATCTATAACACACCTGTATCTATAACACACCTGTATCTATAACACACATGTATATCACACCTGTATTTATAACACACCTGTATCTATAACACACATGTAACATGCTAAGCTAGTTCGCTATCCGTGACCAGTAACTACTGCTGATGTGCCCACGTGCAAGGCGCCAGTTTGTGCCAAACACAAAATGGTCACTCCCAGCACTGAACAGTAAGCGAGATGTGATAGCTGGGTGAGAGTGGCACACAGACCGCTTGGTCTGTGGGGGATTTGTTGGTTGACTGATACAAGAAAGGGAGGTTAAGTAATCCTAAGCCTCAATTGCTTCTCGATGAACTCTTCAGGAACAGTGGGGGGTTAGAGAGAGCCAGAGGTCTGGCAGGGAGGGGGGTAGGAAGAGAGGACGCAACACAGCAGTATAGACTTTTAAGTGGGGCCTAGTTTTAAGGCATATCATATTTTAAAGTATACTTATAAATACATTCTTCTTCAACATTGATGGTTTATATTCCACCTGTATCATTCTATATCCTTGGTGTACATTTCATTAAATTAACAACAAGTTAGTCGTTAGAGAAGACCTCTGACCTCTCGGTAGGCGAAGACGATCCTGCCGTCGCGATGGAGCGAGGCCTGGAAGGTGAAGCTCCCCAGGTGGTGGAGGTGTTGGAGGTGGACGTGGTCCCACTGGACCACCAGTGCTGTACCTGTACACACAACCACAAGCATACACCACACACACAAACACAAGCATACACCACACACACAAACACAAACACAACCATACACCACACACACAAACACAACCATACACCACACAAACACAACCATACACCACACACACACACACACATCCATACACCACACCTAGTACTTAATATACTCTCTGGCTGTAGTACTGTAGTACAGCATGGAAAATAAACAAAAATAATAAATTATCTCTCTCTAATATAACTTTATACCGTATAACTTTACACCATAATACTTTACACCAACTTTATACCATAAAACTTTATACCATAAAACTTTATTTACCGTTGTCAAAGTAGATGACGGTGGAGTTGCGTGAGACGCTGGGGTCAAAGTTTGCCATGAGAGGAGCAATGTACTGAGTAGCCGTTAGCATTCTGTGGACCACATCCCCGGTATAGATGAACCCTAACACACAAACGCACACACACAGTCTTAGTTTAATACAGATAAATATATATATGTGTATGCGTGTGTGCCTGTGCATGTGCGTGTGTATGTATGCATGTACAGCAACACTGAGAACCAGACGTATTCCTGCGTTGCTTGAGACCAGGCTAGCCGTTAGCCACTAGCAGTCCCTTAGCCCCTAGTCATTAGCAGATGTTAGCCGCTAGCTGTCACTAGCCGTTAGCCCCTAGTCGTTAGCAGACGTTATAGCCACTAACTGTTACCAGCCGTTCGCCACTAGCAGGCGTCAGCCCTGTTCTGAAATTCAGGACTACCAGACACTCATGCAGACACTATTTATATTCAGTGTCAAACCTTCACTCTCCAACCACAACAACCAGCCTGTCTGAGACGCTCAGAGGCTAGCTGGGTTTGAACCAGTAGGAGTTTCGTCTTTCATCTGCTTCCGATGAGAAATGTATGTTTTGATAGAGTGAGTTCACAAGTATATTGAGGTCCCACTGCTGTTTTATCACCTCCAGAGAGACCAGAGTCTGGTGTCAGGGCTCAGAGACCAGAGACCAGAGCTTTAACCCTGTGTATGTGTGTGTGTGTGTGTGTGTGTGTGTGTGTCTGTACACACCTGGTGTGTGCGCACACACACACACAGGTTGAACTCAAACTCAGCTGCTCTGGTTTCATCAGGGGAGGAAGAGGAGCAGGCAGAGGAGGTGGAGGAGGTGGAGGAGGCAGGGGAGGAGGAGTGGAGGAGGAGGGAATGTGTTTGATAGAACGTCTGCAGCAAGGGGGGGGGGGACTGAAGGTATTTCTGACACTGGAGGCCTCCTCCTCCTCCTCCTCCTCCTCCTCCTCCTCCTCCTCCCGCTCCTCACTCCTCCTCCTCCTCCTCCTCACCACACCCCCACATAACCATACGGTGGTGAGAGGAGAAGGGGGTTCTGGGTAACCGTGGCGTAAGGAAGCGCTGGGTGTTGGAATGTGTGTTCAGATTTCAGAGCTCAGATTGGATCATAGATGGATTCAGACGCTAGTGGAAAATTACCATCACACACAGGAGACAGAGAGAGAGAGAGAGAGAGAGATTTTTATTAAAACATTAAAAAACTTACTTTTACACACTGGTTATTTGACAACTCAGTTAGTATGAATATGAAGTTAGTTTCAGTTAGTATGAATGTGAAATATGAATAAAAATCAATAAAAGTATATTCAATAAAAATAAAGAAAGCATTTATTTCACAGAGGAGTTGTTCACTATCCAGAGAACACAATGTCCTCATAACCCCCCCTAGTCCTAACATTACAACCTGACGCTAGTCCTAACATTACATCCTCCTAACATTACAACCTGACGCTAGTCCTAACATTACATCCTCCTAACATTACAACCTGACGCTAGTCCTAACATTACATCCTCCTAACATTACAACCTAACGCTAGTCCTAACATTACATCCCAACATTACAACCTAACAGTAGAACTCAAGGGCGTCAGTTTGGTTTTAGAAGTGGTGGGGACGGAGAGGGGGGGGGAGTGAGGATGTCATCCTGCGCGCCTATCACATGATTTAGACTTGACGGTTTCGGTTGAGTATGTGGGGATTTTTTCGGTTGCAATTGGTTTTTACATTTTTAAAAGCGGTGGGGACAAAATTCAAATTATAAATAGTGGTGAGGACATGTCCCCCCCCGTAATCTACGCCTATGGTAGAACTGGTTCCTGACCTGCCCTCCACTCTGTTCCTCCTGCTCAGATGGACGGCCAGCTTCGCCTCACCCACTTAAAAATGAAGCAGCTGCCATTTTGTTGGGTTTGCCTTTCTGTAGCCTGCCCCAAATATACATTTCACCACTGAAAAGGTTTTGCCAAAACAGGTACAGACCTTTGCTAGAAGGGCGAACAAAGTGAACACACTCACTAAAACCATAAAGCAACGTCTCCATCTCCCCACAAAACAGATGTATATTTGATGAGGCACGATTTATGAAGCTAAGTAAAGCATTCCCAGCTACCATGTGGGATTCTCCATTGGAGGTCAGCAGGTCTTTTCTTCTGAGGGGGGCTGTACAGCACCGGCCACCCTAGGGTTTCCCACAGCTGTCTATAGGCGAGGCGCAGCACCTTCACTAGATGGCCGACCGCCGAGCGAAAGGCAAACTCAGCGGTCCAAGTCACCGCGGGTCTAGCGGTGTTAACTGCTGGGACCTGACCGGGTTTGCCTCTCTTTTTGCCCCTCTTCAACGCCATTGTTTTGGCGTTTCAATCATCAGTTATCGCTAGACTTGGACCACGGATTGTCCCATTCGTTCCCCTGTTGAAGACCACTTTATTTTGGTTTGTGAATTGGTCCTTCGTTGATGTGGTGATGTCCCTCGTGACATTGAGAGTGTGCTGGGGGCACCACTGCCTTACCTCCACCTTGCTGCAGTTTTGTTTCCTGTTTAAAGCTGCCCATAAAAAAATAAAAGCCTCTTTAGAATTCTTGTCATGTAGCATTGAACTGTTTAAGTGCCAATAAGCCCTTCTGAGACGGACGCCGCTAATTAACACACATAAAACCAAGGCATGACCTGTAAAACCGACTGGTATCATGTTACCCCATCATCCCGTTAAAAGGGTTAAAACGATGTTTAAAATAGTAAGAAGGGTCCAGTCTGGCTAGGGAAACCACATTGTCCCTTACGTGCGACCAAGTGTACCGTTACTACCAGGCTGTGACTCCACCAGCTGTATCAGCGCTCTTTGCGAGGCTGGATGAGGCTCCAAGAATAAAAAACTCAGACGCTTGTTCATGCTGAAACAGACTATCTAAGAACTGTTTTCTGTCCGCCCCGCTTGTTGGTGCATAGATGAACACCATGTTATATGTGTTACAACAATCACTGTAACAAAACAGCCTTTATTCAACCACCTGTTCCACCTCAACAGTGATGGGAGAAAAGCTCCAGGGCCCTCATTTATCAAAGTTGCGTACGAAGAAATCTGTGCGTAAACCATGCGTACGCAGTTTTTCAAAACAAAACGTGGGATTTTTCAATTTGTTCTTGGATTGAAAATGTGCGTACTTTAGGGGAAAATGTACGCACGGGGTCTGACCATGCGTACGCACAGCAAGCGGTAGAGAATAGGAACAACACCATTAAGAAATTGCAAACATGACCAGTTAATGCTTTTGACAAACTTATACAAATACAATTTCCCCCCGGAAAGTAACCTGACTTTTAATGATACAATTGATCGTCCTACACCTGAAGTAGGCCTGTACAATAATGTTATCAAGTAAGATCCCATATAAGATAATTCGACTATGCTGCATATTCCTAACTGAAGTCATGTAATGAAACTATAAAATTAGGGCAGCTGTAGGAGGTGCGTGCGTCAAATGGCTGACCTAGCGTTGTTAGAGGATGTGGTGGGGGCTGATCTCGCGTTGTTAGAGGATGTGGTGGGGGCTGCAGACTGCATATGAAGAAGTGAGTGTGTTTTCAGACAACACACCAACTCTCCACCCTCAGGTTTTGGGCTACTGGCTCGTCTCAGAGAGAGTTAGGAGATACAGCAGGAGTTTCCCAGCCCTCGCTAAGCTGTTTAATGCCTGGCGGCAGTCGTTGCCGGTATCATCACTATCAGCACACAGTACATTCAATTTGTTTCCACACCGCTGCACAACAGTCTGTTGTGTCTGTTGTCTGTTGTGTCTCTTATATCGGTCTGAACCGAAATAAAGAGGGACTTCCAATCCAACATTTCCAAACATCATAGGAGTGGAGACTGAAATCACCATCCGACAATTAATTCAATTACGTAGAGGGATCTCTGATAGGCTACTGTGCGGGGTAGAGGGACACTCGCTCCCATGCCACATTATTAGTTTCAGAGCACGAAAGTACTGAAAGTGTTCCAAGAAGTGTCCTCTACGTTGATTAAACTTCTGTCACAAGAGCTTATATTTCACTATGTGATGCATTTATTTTCTTTATTCTTTGGACTTTCCCGTTCACTCTTCCAATCAAGTCAACAATTTAATCGGCTATTTCCATTTTGTCATATTCATTCACACATTTTCTGTGGCGTTAAAGGGGATGTTTTGCGACCATATATGGTTATTTATGGGCATAAATGAGCATAAGGATGTAGAACGACCGGAATTTATCAAGGGAAACCGTGCGTACGACAAGCCTAAGACCGTTTGATTAATCCCAACTGTTTGTGCGTACAAACTTTCTAAATGTCAACTTTTTCAACAAACTCTTGATGAGGGCCCAGGAGAACAGGATCCCTACCCCACCACTAGGACCAGCTTCACTACTGGGTTCACCTTCATTTAGTTATCAACAACCTTCTGAAGTCTGGAGACCTCGTGGTCAGTCAGACCAGACTGTTCTCTCTGCCTAATGTGAAGTGAGGCTGAAGTAATGAACGAACTTCAGCAAAGTAATCCGCCACCTTCACACCCCTCGTGTTTTTAGTTGTCTGCAGGAAACGTCTGGTTTGTTCTACCGTATAGGCTGACTCTTCTTGGCTGGCAGTGAAGAAGGGGTCTGTTCCCCTCCACCTGTCTGTATGTCTCCTCCACGTGTCTATCTGTCTATCTCCACCTGCACGTGCCGCTCATCTTTGCAGCAGAGAGAGATCAGAAAGACTGGTCACTTACCGCCAGTTGCCACGGTGATTTCTCGCAGGGAATGTCCATAGAAGGGGAAATCAAAGGATAGATTCACCCTCTGAGAGACAGACAAACAGACATACATACATGTGTGTTATAGAAAGACTAGTACAATTGACCAGTAGCAGATAGCCTGTATTCGGTATTCTGTATTCTGTTTTCGTCGGTATTTTGCCCCCGTAACGCATCACTACTCCTCGTCATTCTACTAGAGATGATTAGAAACTGTAAGGAAATCAACTCATTGATTTTCTCATGGAAAGCGAAGCAGTTTGATAATCACCAGTTTATGATCTATGTGGAGAGTTACACTTTAATATCCACACTCAGTGCTGTGTTCCTGTGTGTGTGTGCGTGTGTGCGTGTCTGTCTGTCTGTCTGTGTGTGTGTGTCTTTGTGTGTGTGTGTGTGTGTGTGTGTGTGCGTGTGTGTGGTCTTACCGCTGCTTGCCTGTGTGTGTTGGAGAGGATTCCATGGATCTTCACCTTCTCCTTGTCCATCGTCTCGATATTTACCCACAAGTCCTTGCTCAGGGGGTCTGTGGGGCCGTACGTCTTCGATGTGTAGTAGTTATGATCCGTGTCTTCCTATTGGACAACACAAAGCCAAATAAGAGATTGGACTGTCAGTGAGAGAGGTCAAAGGTCACAGTGTTTGACAGCGGAGGCCTGATCAGTGTTCAGTGTTGTCAGGGGTCCTCGTCCAACCTCCAACTGGATTCGCGACCTGTAGTCTATGAAACGCTGTCCTAGACCAACAAACAGTTATTCGGAGGCGGCGGTTTCGTCTCATTCATTCCTGTATCCTGATGTTAGGGCTGATGTTTTGTATCTTAGCCCCGCATGGCTGTCACCATGGCAACCCCAAGGGCTCTCGGTCTGAATGTCGAGTTATAAAACAAGGTGACTTTTGGAGTAACTAAACATTCATATTCATAGCAACCAGATTATGGGTGAAATGTGTTCTTGTTCATTCAGCCGTGCAACAAATTGGCTGCTACTTACCACATGATTAGAGGTTTGATGTGTTTGTGTGTGCGTGTGCGTGTGCGTGCGCGTGCATGACTGGGAGTGTGCACGTGGTTTCTAATCAGCATTTTAATTGGCTGTCGGGACTGGAGTCACACCATTACATTTATTTTCGTTTCGCTTTCATCTCTCGCAGATATCACTGCTCTATTTAAACACACATAATTAAACAATGTATGCTAATGTGTGCTGTTATTATCAAAAGGTGTTCAGAAACATCTCATCTGTTGTTCCTAAAGGGATTAAAGACCACCTCCAGGCCTCAGGGTTTCATTCTATACGTTTTAAAATAACCGTTTCCAGTGGTTTCATAAGCACGCAGTAAACAGGAAATCACTTTTATTGTGTGCAAAACTCCACGCCCTGTCAATCAGTACAATCCGTGTTGGCGGTAAACAGGAAACAGGAGGCTAGCCACTAGCGCCGCTGGCTAACAGCATGTCGTTTTAAACCCCCAGAGACAAGGTGGTTAAACCACAGGAGACATCCTGGACCAGAACCAGAACCAGACTAGAGACAGCGTCCTAAAGACAGCACATCTACACTGCAGGGAGAGAACCATCAACCATCCTTTTACAAGCCTGTACAACTACTAATATTACTATCACCAACCCCACTACTTTACTATACTATTTCTTACAATTACTTTAATATACTATTACTATTATCAATTACAATTACTTTAATATACTATACTATTACTATTATCAATTACAATAAGATGAATTACAATTAGAACTTATGACTCCTAACCCCTACCTGCTCTTAATGACCTGTCTCTATACTGTCTAATCCCTACCTGATCCTTAATGACCTGTCTCTGTACTGTCTAACCCCTACCTGTTCCTTAATTACCTGTCTCTGTACTGTCTAACCCCTACCTGCACCTTAATGACCTGTCTCTGTACTGTCTAACCCCTACCTGTTCCTTAATTACCTGTCTCTGTACTGTCTAACCCCTACCTGCACCTTAATGACCTGTCTCTGTACTGTCTAACCCCTACCTACTTCTTAATGACCCGTCTCTGTACTGTCTAACCCCTACCTGCTCCTTAATGACTTATCTCTGAACTGTATATTATACTGGCCTTAACACCTGGCCTGACATGGCCTGACATGTCTTAAAAAACTTGTTTTTTAAGACATGTCAGTAAAACTCAGCTATGGGAAAACAGAAATGTTGTACTTATGTCTTATTGGTACATTATTGGTACAGATTACCACCTCACCGATCCCAGACGGGAAATTCCAGAAATCCTGCCAAGGTGAGGCAGAAATAAAAATAAGCAGATGGATTGTCTGCTATCCCGTGGGAAACCTGTTTGTTCTGCAAGATGGACTGATTTTTGAGTTTCAACTTGAGTCTGAAGTATTAATATTTCATCATTATACCATGGCCCAGGTGAATACTCGATTCTGACTGGCTGGAGGGGTGTGCATTCATTTTCGATACATCCAAGGCCATGAGAACAGCAGCCTTATCACCAGTCTAAAAATTAATGCGCTGAACGAAATGTTATTAAATGTCAACTTGGACCGAACTCGGGGGGACTACGTTTAGAAAGCTAGAAAGTGTTTCGGGTTAGGGGTTAAAGGTAGGGTGGAGGATGTTGGAAAAACGGTTTGAGCACACAGCATTTCAAAAGTCCAAACCCCTTTCCTCGGCCTCCCCCCCCGAAGCCACGCCTCCAGAGTACAGGAACGCGCAGCGCTTGTTCCCGAGGGTTCACGACGCTAACGTGTTAGCTTATTTTACTTATAACTATATAATTCGTTTTCTTTCAGCAGCCCGTGCTATCTGATATGCAGCTAACCAGCCAGTAGCCTCTGAGGGCGCGCGATTCGTTCGTGCCCGAAGAGGAGTACGCGCAGAGGAGGGAGGGGGGAGGGAAAATGGCAGTTGAGTTTGATAGACAAGTCACCATCCAAACATCTTGAACGTAACGCTCATAATGATTGGATGGAGTTTTTTCAGTCCTGCCCATCCCACAGATGACTATTTTATTCGGTGTATGTGTCATATCATTTAATTCATTGGTTTCAATCTGTGTGTGAAGGAGATTTTAAGCAATATGGTAAAAAATGCTGCAGGAAAACATCATCCACCCTACCTTTAACAGACTGGGTTCGGGTCAGGGTTTCGGGTTAGGGGTTAACAGACTGGGTTATCATTTAGGGTTAAGGGATAGGGGTTAACATAATCAGGGTTTAGGGTTAGGGGTTAACAGACTGGGTTATCATTTAGGGTTAAGGGTTAGGGGTTAACATAATCAGGGTTTAGGGTTAGGGGTTAACAGACTGGGTTATCATTTAGGGTTAAGGGTTAGGGGTTAACATAATCAGGGTTTAGGGTTAGGGGTTAACAGACTGGGTTAGGGTTAGAGTCAGGGGTTTATCTTATTATTGTTATTTTTATTCTAATTTGATTAGTTGTATCTCCTGTCTATTCATTTACTCCTGTTTGTTTTTGTGTGTGTGTGTGACCTGCACATGTGTGAGTTTGTGTGTGTGTGTGTGTGACACGTCTGTCTCTACATTTGTTACTAAACGACCAGCAAGAGAGTGTATGTGTGTGTGTGTGTGTGTGTGTGTGTGTGTGTGTGCAGTTAGGGAACCGGATGATTAGAAGCCTAACGAGCCGTCTAGCTCCGCCTCTTCCATCATTAAGACACTCAGGCTCTCCTCATTTACATAATCCTGCAGACCCAGAGAGACCCGCTATTAATCTGCCTGGAGACACGAGAAGCCCCACCCCTGGGGAGGTGGAGGTGGAGGATGAGGTGTGGAGGTGGACAAGATGAGGAGATGTGGAGGTGGAGGAGGTGTGGAGGTGGAGAACCGGGGGTGGAGGTGGTCAAGTTCCTCCTCTGTGCTCTGCTAGATCAAGTTTATCTGGATGAATGTTAATTTGATGTTTATTTATATTATTCAGGCTCCTGGTTGCTGCTGGCCACGTTCCTCATTAACAAGCAAGAACAGGAAGTTACAATGTGCACTCCATCTCTCACACAGGAAGTTATGTGCAATCTCTCTCTCACAGGAAGTTATGTGCAATCTCTCTCTCACAGGAAGTTATGTGCACAAGGTAGGTCTCGACTACCTTGTGCCCAGGAGGATGTTGGAAAAACTTAATAAAAGAACATTCCATAATTCATTAAGTCTGCCTAGTTTAGCAAGGCTATTTTAGCCTAGATTAGCTTAGCCTAGTTTAGCGTAGCCTAGCTTAGGTCAACTTGGGATAGTTTAGCCCAGCCTAGTTTAGCTTGGCTTCGCCTAGTTTAGCATAGCCTAGCATCCAAACATTAAGCCAGGTCTTAACTCTCCTCAGCAGTACCTCGATCGGAGAGCTGTTTTCCGTCTCCTCCTCTTCCTCCTGTCCTAGGTCCTGGTCAGGGTCTTGGTCCAGGTCCTGGTCTGGGTCCTGGTCTGGGTCTGTCTGGCCGGCCCGGTTGCTGTCCAGGCTCCTAGGTAGTGACTCCACCCAGCGTCTCCTCCGCGAGGAGAACCTCACCTCTGCCCCCTCCTCCAGCAGCCCCTGGATGTAGCCATAGGAGACCCCTGGGGACCAGAAGAGTCATTAGATAAACACTAAGGCCATGTTGAAGGACAACATTCATATAACCCATAATCTAGTTATTTTTAGTACAATTAGAGACATTGATATCATATCATGTATGGTAGATCAGCAGTATCATGATCAGGTCAGGAACCAGTAGAAACTATTGAACCTTGCATCCAATACTATTAATGATTTATCCAGCAGACGCCATGTCATTCAGGAGCAGGTAACGGTCAGGACATCTTCCCTCTGGATGCCTCTTGGATTTCTCTCTCCATCTCTCTCTAATTAGCATTACTCTCTTCAACTCCAGCGCTCTGTCGCTTCCTACACCTCCACCCCTCCCTCCTCTCTCCCACACTGGCACAGGGAGAGAGAGTGAGTGTGTGTGTGACTGTGAGCGTGAGTGTGAGAGAGAGCGAGAGAGAGACAAAATAGAAATTGCCGTGTTTGCATGGGCTGTCAAACTGCTGTGGAACACGCTGATGTCGACAGAGTACAACATAGTCCCTGTGATGTCTGGGCTGTTTGTTTAACGATGCGAGTCGCGGTGGGAGGAGACATGATCATTCATGTGGTTTTGTATTTGCAGACAGTGGTGTGTTGGGGGGAAGGTCTGACTAGTTGGCCTGGGACCCAGGTCTGACTAATTGGTCTGAGCAACAGGTCTGTCTAATTGGCCTGAGACCCAGGTCTGACTAGTTGGTCTGAGACCCAGGTGTGACTAGTTGGTCTGAGACCCAGGTGTGACTAGTTGGTCTGAGACCCAGGTCTGACTAGTTGGTCTGAGACCCAGGTCTGACTAGTTGGTCTGAGACCCATGTGTGACTAGTTGGTCTGAGACCCAGGTCTGACTAGTTGGTCTGACTGATCACACTGTGGCCATCGAAGCCTTCCTTTTGGCATTTTGTCTGTACGAACACGGCAACCTGTGAGTTGAACCTGTTAACCGACTCCTCCTGACTAACAGGACATGTAAACGCTGACAGTATCTAATCCTCCAAGGGCCTCCAGTAGGTCCTCAAATCCCACATTAAAGAACAGGAGGATCAGAGAGGGGAGGGGCTAGTGATGTGTGAACTGAACGCCATGGCGATGACCTCGTCTTTCATGTTCGACGCCGTGACTTCACATGACTCCTGAACATCCTGCTCCATTAATCTGATTCATCTACTTCAAAGAAGATCAACTTGTCGGGTGAGGGGGGGGCGGGAGAGAGAGAGAGAGAGAGAGAGAGATTGTCTGTCTCTATATATGTATATATCTGCAGACCAACCATACCTGACTGCTAGTGACAGTTACAGTCTCCTCACTATCTGAACTCCAGATCAGCCAACTATCCATGACACATATTTCAAGTCAAGTCAAATTTATTCTAGAACACATTTAGTGCTGTACTAGTGCTGTATTATTGAGTAATGAGTAGATAAAATAAAATCTACAGGTTGAGCTAAACCATGTATGTACAGGATAGTATATTTATAGTACAGGGTAGTACAGTTACAGTATATACAGTATATAGAATATATTTAGATAAAAACATACAAACAAGTACAGTACACAGTATATAGTACAGTATTACAGTTTATACATTAGGTGCGGTAAATACAATGAGCAAGATGTTTAGAGAAGACGATGTTTCACCACCTCAGTAGTCAACATGTTGGCGGAGCTGACTGCAGCACCAAAACACAGCGAGCCAGTCATTACTACACAGATGACTGTCATTACTGGAGACGCGTGCAGTTTTACTGTCTGTCATAAACCCTCGTCTGAACACACATCAGACCAGAGAGAACATAAAGCTGTCGTTATCGCTGTGAACTTTGAGCTTCAGGAAGAGATTTTAATGTCCTAGAAGGAACAGGCCTGTGCCAAACACATCATTAGTGAACTGACTTCACTTTCCAAACTCCAGTCTGTTCACATCGTCTTCCCTCCCAGAACGCAAAGCACAACATTTGGTCTCATGTTAATGATTTTCCACAAAATGTCCAATGTAGAGATCAGCTCTACATCTAGAGGTCAGCACTACACCTAAAGGTCAGTTCTACATCTAGAGATCAGCTCTACATCTAGAGGTCTGCTCTACATCTAGAGGTCTGCTCTACATCTAGAGGTCTGCTCTACATCTAGAGGTCTGCTCTACACCTAAAGGTCAGCTCTACATCTAGAGGTCAGCGCTACACCTAGAGGTCAGCTCTACACCTAAAGGTCAGCTCTACATCTAGAGGTCAGCGCTACACCTAGAGGTCAGCTCTACACCTAAAGGTCTGCTCTACACCTAGAGATCAGTGCTACACCTAGAGGTCAGCTCTACATCTAGAGGTCAGCTCTACATCTAGAGGTCAGCTCTACATCCAGAGGTCAGCACTACACCTAAAGGTCAGCTCTACATCTAGAGGTCAGCTCTACATCTAGAGGTCAGTTCTACATCTAGAGGTCAGTTCTACATCTAGAGGTCAGTTCTACATCTAGAGGTCAGCATAGAGACAGGAGGAGAGAGAGGAGAAAGAGGAGGAGAGACAGGAGGAGAAAGAGGAGGAGAGACAGGAGGCAGAGGAGGAGAAAGAGGTGGAGAGATGGGAGGAAAGACAGGAGGAGAGGATGAGAGAGGAGAAGAAATAGGATGAGAGACAGGAGGAGAGACAGGAAAGGAGCCACGTTGCATCTTGGGTCTGGCGGAGGGGGGGGGGCAGACAGGTCAGCTGATCATCTGGTCTTCACGCTACCGTGGTCAGACAGTGGTCAGGTGGTACTCAGTCTGATTAGTCTGACAGTGTTCAGACTAATCAGATTATTGATCTAGAGTGTGTTTGACCTCTGGGAGATAGAGATTGATAGATGGAGAGATACATGGATAGAGTTTGTCTTGCTGGACTCATGAACTTACTGTTGAACTTACCAAAGTGGTTCTGACAAACAGCAGCAGCGCTGACTGGTATGTCTGCTGTGGTTCTCTACAGGGTCAACATGTTATTGATTACTGATTATTGATTATTGATTAATAATGAACAAGACCGATTTCAGGATTAACCTCTGGGCAGACATCAGCACCTGACCTCCAGGTAAAGGTGTGGTTAGACCACCAGGTAAAGGTGTGGTTAGACCACCAGTTAAAGGTGTGGTTAGACTACCAGGTAAAGGTGTGGTTAGACCACCAGGTAAAGGTGTGGTGAGACCACCAGGTAAAGGTGTGGTTAGACCACCAGGTAAAGGTGTGGTTAGACCACCAGGTAAAGGTGTGGTTAGACCACCAGGTAAAGGTGTGGTTAGACTACCAGGTAAAGGTGTGGTTAGACCACCAGGTAAAGGTGTGGTTAGACCACCAGGTAAAGGCGTGGTTAGACCACCAGTTAAAGGTGTGGTTAGACCACCAGGTAAAGGTGTGGTTAGACCACCAGGTAAAGGTGTGGTTAGACCACCAGGTAAAGGTGTGGTTAGACCAGTATCTGCAGTTGTAGCAGAATAATGACGTGTTTTACTGGCCCCATAAAAGCGTGTCCCTGTAATCTGTACTGTACACCATTAAGACCCCATAAAACTGCAAAACTAGGACACACACACACACCTGCGTCAAAGAGGAATGGAATGCTGTAAAACAACATGGCTGCCGTTACCGCGGTGACCTTACTGACACCTGAATGAGACGGCTGATGTTTCCATAGAAACCACGTATTAGCCACCTATAGCTCCACAGGCCTGGGATGAGAGACTAGCCAAGACACTGAGAGAGAGAGAGAGAGAGAGAGAGAGAAAGAGAGCATTGCTAAATATAGACGTATAGAAACACACTTCATGCCAATATAAGTACTAAATACACATTTTCTCAACATCCAGAGAGAGACAGAGACAGAGACAGAAGAGAGACAGACAGAGAGAGACAGAGACAGAAGAGAGACAGACAGAGACAGAGAGACAGAGACAGAGACAGAGACAGAGACAGAGAGAGAGAAAGAGAAAGAGAAAGACATTAAGGTGTTTTCCCTGGTTGGGTTTTCGGGGAAATTACTAAAATCAGGAAAACCAGTGACACCCCCCCCCCCCCCCCCCCCCCCCCCCCCGACACACACACACACACACACAGACTATTTTGAACCCTGCTTAGTGACACCACAGAACCAGGCAGAGGTTCATGAGCTTGAAGATAAATGTCTCTGTTGTCCTCGTCTGTCAGCAGTAACGAGATGAGGGACTGCAGAGTGGAGCGCTACACAGTCCTCTAAGACACGCTGAGTTAAGCTCATCTCTCACAGGCAGCTGTACATCATTATCAACTCACTTCACTACAGCTGACCTTCACATCAACATCCGTCTAAACAACACAGTAACCCCTCTGGCTCCTTACTTAATGTGATATACATGTATACATGAAGTCATGATATACATGACATCACAACTACAGTCTGACAGTTAGTTAGGGTTGGTCAGGGTTAGTTAGGGTTGGTCAGGGTTAGTTCGGGTTGGCCAAGGTTAGTTAGGGTTGGTCAGGGTTAGTTCGGGTTGGCCAAGGTTAGTTAGGGTTGGTCAGGGTTAGTTAGGGTTGGCCAAGCTTAGTTAGGGTTGGCCAAGGTTAGTTAGGGTTGGTCAGGGTTAGTTAGGGTTGGTCAGGGTTAGTTAGGGTTGGTCAGGGTTAGTTAGGGTTGGTCAGGGTTAGTTAGGGTTGGTCAGGGTTAGTTAGGGTTGGTCAGGGTTAGTTAGAGTTGGTCAGGGTTAGCTAGGGTTGGTCAGGGTTAGTTAGGGTTGGTCAGGGTTAGTTAGGGTTGGTCAGGGTTAGTTAGGGTTGGTCAGGGTTAGTTAGGGGTGGAGCGAGGAGATTCTCACGCTTGGGATTAGACTCTGCTAGGAAACCTGCCTGACAGGAAGTGACATCATGTTAAAAACACAGCCAACAGCTGAACAACAGACATGCCCGGGCAGGAGGGAGAGAGAGAGGGAAGGGGAGAGACAGAGAGAGATCAAGGGGGTAGCTAGTTACTCCACTACTGATTGTACGCTGGTTGATCTCAGCCTCACTTGTAAGTCACTTTAGATGAAAGAGACTAGATGTTACTGTACCAGTCAACTATGTGTACTACTACTACAACCAAATTACTTTATTACTATTACATTATAAGACTACTACAAAGTAATTACTACCCACTAATACAATAACAACAAATACATACAATCCTTGGCATGTAGAGACAGGTTGCTGCTTACTTTCAATAACACAGCCGCCATGAGAGGAAAAAAGAGAAGAGGAGAGAGGAGAGGAGTGTGAGAGAAAGGAAAGGAAATGAAAGGAGGGAAGTGCAAAGCGAAGAGGAGGAGAGATGAGGAGAGGATGTTGACAGTCTGGGAAGCGTGTTCTTAACATGTTGATTCAACAACATGCAGACATGTTGTTATTGTCATCCTGCTAACCTGCAGACATGACCAGAGTAGCGCGTATTTATCACAGTCTCTAGATTTATCAGTCTCTCTCTCTCTCTCTCTCTCTCTCTCTCTCTCTCTCTCTCTCTCTCTCTCTCTCTCTCTCTCTCTCTCTCTCTCTCTCTCTCTCTCTCTCTCTCTCTCTCTCTCTCTCTCTCTCTCCAGACCTCAAACATCTGTTTGTTTGGTTCTTTACAAGAAACACGGAGAAAGGTGACGCATTACATTGAAAGAGGAACTGATTCCCAGACATCTTGTGATGTTGTGACTCACTTCTTCTGCAGAGCTGAGTGAAAACATGGATTCATTAGAAACCTTTACTGGTTCTGGTTGACCTCCTCCTGAACTGGGGTACCAGGGTTAGGGTTAGTCTACTGGTTCTGGTTGTCATGGGCTGGGGTACCAGGTCCTAGAAGGTCCTGTGGTTTAGTCTACTGGTTCTGGTTGTCCTGGGCTGGGGTACCAGGTCCTAGATGGGCCTGTGGTTTAGTCTACTGGTTCTGGTTGTCCTGGGCTGGGGTACCAGGTCCTAGATGGGCCTGGGGTTTAGTCTACTGGTTCTGGTTGTCCTGGGCTGGGGTACCAGGTCCTAGATGGACCTGGGGTTTAGAGGAGCTTAGCTGCTGGTCGCTCCTCTTTTGTCTCCTGCTCTGCTATTCAAGTCCTCTCCTCCCCTTTCTCCTCCCCCTCCTCCAAATCTCCTTTACACTTTCACCTCTTTTCTGCCCTCTCCTCCTCTCCACCCTCTCCTCCACCCTCTACCCCCTGCCCCCCCTACCCCCTCCCCCCTCTCTCCTCTCTCTAACCCTCCTATCTTCTCCCCCTTTCCTCACTCCCCCTCCTCTAAATCTCCTTTTCTTTATGTCCTCGGACTCCATACTTTGTGAAACTTTGAGAAACCTGTGTGTTAAGACCAGTGAGCTGAGCCAACCTTGGCTTGTACGAACTGATAGCTGCGGTTTTATCACTAAGCCTTCTCTTTGTTTTGTCATGTTTCTTAGCCGAGGGATTTAGGGTTAGTAAATGTCTTTTTGTTTGAGAAGATAGTTGGGGTTAGTTATTGTTTTGGCTTTTGGTTCACCCTTGGTTCAAGACCAGCGTCACTGACTGTACACAAACTCTCACTGTGGGTGGAAATAAATTGTCCACTTTCTGCAATCATTTCTGTTCTCCGCTTGTTGGTTTGGGAAGGAACAAAAGGAACAAAACCTCTTATATTTATGTTGCATCCTCCAACCTCCAGACCTCTAGACCCATAGACCCCTAGACCTCCAGACCCCTAGACCTCCAGACCTCTAGACCTCCCGACCTCTAGACCTCCAGACCTCCAGACCCCTAGACCTCCAGACATGCAGACCCCTAGACCTCCAGACCTCTAGACCTCCAGACCCCTAGACCTCCAGACCCCTAGACCTCCAGACCCCTAGACCTTCAGACCTCCAGACCCATAGACCTCCAGACCTCCAGACATGCAGACCCATAGACCTCCAGACATCCAGGCCCCTAGACCTCCAGACCCCTAGACCTCTAGACCTCCAGACCCCTAGACCTCCAGACCTCTAGACCTCCAGACCCCTAGACCTCTAGACCTCCAGACCCCTAGACCTCCAGACCTCCAGACCTCCAGACCCCTAGACCTCCAGACCCCTAGACGTCTAGACCTCCAGATCCCTAGACCTCCAGACCTCCAGACCTCCAGACCCCTAGACCTCCAGAGGTCTATTGTTGGGGTGTTTAATGCTTTGTTGTGCTGTGTTGTGTTATGTTGTGTTGTGTTGTTGTGGTGTGTAATGTTGTGGTGTTATGGTGTGTAATGTTATGTTGTGGTGTGTAATGTTGTGCTGTGTTATGTTACGTTGTGTTGTGTTGTGTTGTTGCGGTGTGTAATGTTGTGGTGTTGTGGTGTGTAATGTTATGTTGCGGTGTGTAATGTTGTGTTATGTTGTGTTGTGGTGTGTAATGTTATGTTGTGGTGTGTAATGTTGTGGTGTGTTGT
>JAOPHQ010004850.1:160000-225000 GCA_030340625.1 Merluccius polli
GGCCACTTACGGATGTGACTCAGCGGAAGTACCCAATCGCGCCTCGAAAATGTAGTCAGATTGTAGTTTCACTGCTTTACGGTAGACCTGGGCGGGGGTGCCAAACATGGGTCCGGCTGAATATAAAGAGTCAGTTGCAAGGCAATTCTGGATCAATCGACAAATCCACTATGGATCCATCAAGACCCAAGAGGGGAAGGTCGGAGGAATCGAAGAATAAGAGAAAGGATTATGATAAACAAAGAAACCAGACACGAGTGAACATAGGGCGAGCTTATGCGGAATGGCGTCAACTGAGAGACTCGGAAGAATGCAAAACGGACGCCGACTTGGCTGTCTTGCTGCTGAAATTGTAAGTAGCCTACCCTTGGGTGAACTTCGTTTTTGTAATGTGGTTTGAGAGTCTGTTGAACAATGTGTTTTGCTCGACCGTTTTATTGTGAGCCCTGTATGTGTTTAGCTTGGTTGCTTCATGGCTAGCTTGCTAGCTAGTGAGGGTTTATCCTAGCAGTGACTTGCTACCACACATGTTTGTTTGCGGTCCGAATCCAGGTTCTCGTTGTGTATTACTATTTATTTATCGAAGTGGGGGGTGGGGGGCGTTGTCAATGAGTTTTTACGACAGTGTTGTAGGCCTATTCCGAAGCTGCAGGGGGAGCTCTATAGTGAGAAATGCGAGCCCAATTCCGGCGAAAACCCAGAAACAGCGGAGGAATAACCGAGTTGCATAGCGCACCTTTAAAACAAAAAGTAAATACAGCAACTTTTTTTTGTGTAAAATGTTGATCCTTATATCAATCTCTCATATATTTATATATGAAAATTGAGAAAGGGGTTCGATAAGTCGTACGTGGGCGGGGGGTGTGGCTTAGGGCCCCCAGAAGGACAGAAACGGCCACAGACACACACAGTCAGGACAGTTGGTTTGGGATGGCAATATGTATTAACATCTAAAATATTGATATTATTTTTATTAATTTATTATTTGTTTTTTGTATGTTTCCATGTCTAGTGTGTGTTTGTGTGTGTGTGTGTGTGTGTGTGGTTTGACCCCCTGGGGTCAGGCTGAGACCAGCTGTAGAGCTAATGCTAACGTAGCGCTACTAGCCTGCTGTGTGTGTTGTGTGTGGTTGTGCAGTGTGAGGCCGTGTGTTGTTGTAAACTCAACAAACCTATTGAGGGGAACGCTGAGTAAAGCTTTATTTAACAACAACACAAGAACAACAACCAGCTGACCCCACTCAGTGGCTGAATCAGAAGCTTCCAGAGACGATCTGGACCCAAGCGGACAGGAACGGCCAGAACCAGCAGGAAAACACATTCCTTCATAGAAATGTCACGTAATATTATAATGTAGAAAATACATTAAAAAAATTTTTTACTATGAATATTGAGGAGAAACATCAGAAAGGATTCTGAACAACTTTACCAGTCTTTAAATTCAACCTGAATAAAATAATATCTTATCTGATCAGAAACCTTTGTGTATAACTTTAGTTTCAAAAATGATTAAAGTAAAATGTTTATAATACTCCTATATGGACTCACACACAAGAGCATGCACACACACACACACACATACACACCCATGCACGCACCCATGCACACACACACACACCCATGCACACAAACCATTTTAATTTCCAGTGAGTGTTTATAAACCAGAACTGATTAATTTTATTTGATGTGTTGAGGATGAGGAAGGATGAGGAAGGCAGGACAGACTGGCCGTCTGCCAGAAGGGTCGGTCAGTCCACCATATTCCTAAATATATTATTCCTACTGATGGGACGTCTTGAGACGTGTGAGGTCTCATGGGACATCTTGAGACATGTGAGGTCTGATGGGACTTCTCTCAACGTTTGATGGGACATCTTGAGACATGTGAGGTCTGATGGGACATCTTGAGACGTGTGAGGTCTGATGGGACATCTTGAGACGTGTGAGGTCTGATGGGACTTCTCTCAACGTTTGATGGGACATCTTGAGACGTGTGAGGTCTGATGGGACATCTCTCAACATTTGAGGTTTGATGGGACATCTTGAGACGTGAGGTCTGATGGGACGTCTCGAGACACTTGAGGTCTGATGGGACGTCTCTGGACGTGTGAGGACATGCTGTGGTTATTATATGGGCTTTGTTGTGATTTCATGCAGATCCGTTGACAGTTTGCCGCTGCTGCATTGTGTGTGTGTGTGTGTGTGTGTGTGTGTGAGTGTTGCAATAACGACTTTTTTTCGCTTGTTGCTTCATTATGGTTGGGCAAGTTTCTTCTACTCTGTATCTAGTTGATGTCATAGGTGGTGTGTGAGGTGGTCTGACCTGAGTTTCAAGTATCTAGTATCTAGTCTGATAAGTGGTGTGTGAGGGGATCTGAACAGGTGTGTTATAGTGTGTTGTGTTGTGGTACAGGTTACAGGTGTGTTATAGTGTGTTATGTTGTGGTACAGGTTACAGGTTATAGTGTGTTGTGGTACAGGTTACAGGTGTGTTATAGTGTGTTATGTTGTGGTACAGGTTACAGGTGTGTTATAGTATGTTGTGGTACAGGTTACAGGTGTGTTATAGTGTGTTGTGTTGTGGTACAGGTTACAGGTGTGTTATAGTGTTTTATGTTGTGGTACAGGTTACAGGTGTGTTATAGTGTGTTGTGGTACAGGTTACAGGTGTGTTATAGTGTGTTGTGTTGTGGTACAGGTTACAGGTGTGTTATAGTATGTTATGTTGTGGTACAGGTTACAGGTGTGTTATAGTGTGTTGTGTTGTGGTACAGGTTACAGGTGTGTTATAGTATGTTATGTTGTGGTACAGGTTACAGGTGTGTTATAGTATGTTATGTTGTGGTACAGGTTACAGGTGTGTTATAGTGTGTTGTGTTGTGGTACAGGTTACAGGTGTGTTATAGTATGTTAAGTTGTGGTACAGGTTACAGGTGTGTTATAATGTGTTATGTTGTGGTACATGTTACAGGTGTGTTATAGTGTGTTGTGGTACAGGTTACGGGTGTGTTATAGTGTGGTACAGGTTACAGGTGTGTTATAGTGTGTTGTGGTACAGGTTACGGGTGTGTTATAGTGTGTTGTGGTACAGGTTACAGGTGTGTTATAGTGTGTTGTGGTACAGGTTACAGGTGTGTTATAGTGTGTTGTGGTACAGGTTACGGGTGTGTTATAGTGTGTTGTGGTACAGGTTACAGGTACTGCTGATTGGTAGGACTGTCACGGTAAGCAGTCATAACACAACATACACAACATTCAGCATGCTTATACTGTGAAACACTGCTTTTAATGTGAAACAATGCTTTTAATGTGAAACAACTCTTTTAATGTGCAACACTGCTTTTAATCCTGTGAATTATTTTTTAGTACTATGAATATGAATTACTCATCTTTCCTCTCTCCCGCTCCTTTCTGATCTTCCCCTCTCTCCTCCTCTCCTCTCCTCTCCTCTCCTCAACCGACTAATCATACTAAACAGCATCAGATGTGCAGGAGGTCATTCAGGTAAGCTGGTTCTCTGTTGTCAAGCGTCTGAGCAGCCGGAGTCTTTAGCTCCAGCAGAGAGCTTGTACAGAGGGTTAGCAAATGACAGCCTAGCCCTGGCCATCTGTAGGAGAGGAGAGGAGAGATGAGAAGAAGAGAGGAGAGGAGAGGAGGCGAGAGGAGAGGAGAGGAGAGTCATTAGTGATGTGATCTGTGGGTAGACAAGGTAGTTAGAGGTTAAAGCTGGAGTCTGGGTACCTCCTCGTCGATCCAGGGGTAGACGCTGATGGCCAGCCCAGAGACAGCACTCCTCCTGGGGGTAAGGTGGGGCCAGACCCTGGCTCCTCCAGCTCCAGACAGCTGCTAAGGAGGACACAGCATCATACCTCCGGCTGTCCTTCAGGTCCTCACTTATACCCCAACAAGTGTGTGTGTGTGTGTGTGTGTGTGTGTGTGTGTGTGTGTGTGTGTGTGTGTGTGTGTGTGTGTGTGTGTGTGTGTGTGTGTCTGTCTGTCTGTCTGTCTCATACTGACCTCTGACTTGGGGTCTATAGTAGAACTCTTCACCACTCGTCTGTCTACACACATTCTGGAGCCAAGAAATACCATCATCATCACCATTACATCATCATCATCATCATCATCATCATCATCATCATCATCATCATCATCATCATCATCATCGCCATTATCACCATCATTGCCATCATCATAATCATCATCACCCTCATCATTACATCATCATCATCATCATCACCATCAGTCAGACCATCAGTCCAGCAGCTATCTCACCTTTTGGTGTATAGAACCAGCAGGCCCGTTGCCATGACAGCCAGCATCAGCACCAGTCCCAGGGTGACGCCCAGAAGCTCTCTGGTGTCTGACGAGTCAGAGACAGGAAGTAAAATAAACTGCTAGATAGTCTGTTTAACAAGCCAACACCCCCAGGAAACAGCTGGTGAGACATCTAGTGCTGTCTGATGAATGACTACATAGTAAATAGACTTGACAGAGAGGAAGAGGAGGAGGAAGAGGAGGATGGTCTTTGTTACCCAGGTGTGAGTGATGGTGAGGTGGGGGAGGTCGGGGAGGGGTCGTGGGGGGCGGGTCTTTCTCATTCACATGACAGCGGTTTCCTGTCCACCCTGGGCTACACCTGGAGAGACAACCAATCAGAATCAAATCGATTATATTACAGGTTTAAATACACAACAAGAACCTTACCTGGCTTCCTAGACCACCAACATCCTTACTGACAGACAGACAGACACTGTGCTTTATTATTGTGAGCCTATGTTGTATGGCATATACTAGTATTACATATACTAGTACTACATGTATTAGTACTAACATGTATTAGTTCTATATGTACTAGTACTACATGTATAAGTACTACATGTATTAGTAGTACTAACATGTATTAGTTCTATATGTACTAGTACTACATGTATAAGTACTACATGTATTAGTTCTATATGTACTAGTACTACATGTATAAGTACTACATGTATTAGTACTACACTGAACTATGTGTTGTTGTACCCACGTGCACGTCGGTCCATGCTTCCCCACTGTGCAAGTTCCTCCTGCGAGACAAAATGACTGAGGACACACTGAGGAGGAGAGGAGAAGAGGAAAGGAGAGGAGGAGAGGAGAGAGAGGAGAGAAGAAGAGGAGAGGAGAGGTGAGCAGGAGTGGAGAAGGTATATATAGTATATATGGGTCTCTTAAATAAATGTAAATGTAGTGTATGAAATATGTGTGTGTGTTACCATGGCAGCTGGACTCGTCGGGGAGGTAGGGGGGGCAGTGGGGGGTGTGGTCACATCGGTGGTCCAGAGGGAGGCAGGAGGAGGAGGTCTCACACACCAGAGACCCTGAGACACACCTACGCACCGCTACACACACACACACACACACACCAGAGAGACCCTGATACACACCTCCGCACCACTACACACACACACACACACACACACACACACACACACACACACACACACACACACACACACACACACACACACACACACACAGCCTCTACTCACGGCAGGCGGCCTCGTCCTCAGCGTTGGGACAGTCGGGGACTCCGTCGCAGCGGAGGAGGGAGGGGAGGCATCTGTGGGAACAGCGGAAGTAACCCGGGAGACACCCCTCCTGTGGGGGCGGGGTCCCGGGTCCCACCGCCGGACATCCCCACTCGTCCGATTGGTCGAGACAGTCCGTCTGTCCGTCACAGAGCCAGCTGAGAGAGACACACTGGGAGGAGTGGGAACACTGGAACTCACCTGGACCGCAGGGGGGAGGGGCTGGGGTCGCATCGCCTGGGGTCACAGGGTCACGAGATATCAGTACACACACACACACACACTTTAATACACACATACACTTTATTATACGTGTACACTCTCACACACATAATATATACATATACACATTCTCATACACATACATATACATACACACACTTATCATACACTTCAATATACGCATACACACTCTCACACACACTTTAATATACATACTCATACACTTAGAGTAGAGGAGAGAGAAGGGTTGGTTAGAAGGGGGGAGGAGACAGAGGGGTTGGATAAAAGAGGGGCGGAGAGGGGAGGAGAGAGAAGGGAGGAGAGAGGGGGGAGAAGAGAAAGGGTAGGAGAGAGAAGGGAGGAGGGCCGAGAGAAGCAGTGAAGTGAAACTGCTTCCTGCAGATATCTGAGTGACCCCCAACCCCAGAGTAAATTAATACCCGCCCCAGGGCTCCTCCATTATACTCCTCTCTTACTCCCTCTCTCCCTCCTCCTCCTATCTCTGTACCTCCCTTTCTCTCTCTAACCCCCCCCTCTCCCTGGACCCATTAGAGAGAGGGAGAAAGGGAGAGAGATTAAATGAAAACCAGAGGACCGGAGAGGGGGAAAGGGAATAACGAGATGGAACGAGAGAGAGATGAAGGGAGGGGACAGAGGGAGATGGATGAAAAACAAGAGATGGAGGGAATGAGGAGAGAGAGGAAAGGTGTTTAAAGAAGAGAGGGGTGAGGCAGAAGGTGTAAATAACAATTTGCATGCATTTAGTCATGCAAATTGGACGCTTTCACAAGCACACAATGTGGTCCGTTCTAACGGAACCAGTACAGTGGAACCGCCACGGTTCAGTTGATGCTTGTAAACGCAGCCATTGAGGTCCAGTGCGGACCAAAACAACCCAGCACCGGTTCAATCAGGGTTTGATTGTTCTCACTTGCAGTGAGTGTTGTGTATGTGATGTCATACCTCCCATGATTCACTCTAGTGTTAATGTGATGTCATACCTCCCATACTTCCCATCATGCACTCTGGTGGGTATGTGATGTCATACCTCCCATACCTCCCATCATGCACTCTGGTGTGAATGTGATGTCATACCTCCCATACCTCCCATCATGCACTCTGGTGTGAATGTGATATCATACCTCCCATACCTCCCAACATGCACTCTGGTGGGTATGTGATGTCATACCTCCCATACCTCCCAACATGCACTCTGGTGGGTATGTGATATCATACCTCCCATACCTCCCAACATGCACTCTGGTGGGTATGTGATGTCATACCTCCCATCATGCAATCTGGTGTGTAGGTGATGTCATCGAGGGAAATGTCGGTCCAAATGTCCCCTCCCACCTGGGCCTGGAAGGTCACCCTGAAGGGTGCAGGGTTTGACAGGATGGCGCTGGCGTATGTCCACTGGTCGCCGTGGTTACCGCCAGCCGCCCACATCAGGAGGCGGACGCCGCTCGACCCCACCGTGTACACCTGCATGGGGACAGGAAGTGATGTCACACGTTGGATAAACCACATAAAACATACTGTATATGATATCACATTCACATCTAAAGGGTTGTGTTTTGTTGATCAGATCAGATTCCATTCCATTAGATTGCCTGTATGACTATTTGACTAGTTTATACTAGATTACATTCAATTATATCAGATTAGACCAGATTAGACTAGATCACATTAGATGAGATTAGTAATCTAATCTATATTAGATCAGATTACAGTACATTATATTATATTAGATGAGTAACCTTGAGTGTTCCCATGCGGTCGGACCCGGCCATGTAGAACCAGAAGCGGACGTGACATCGCCCCCTGCTGGCGGGGAATGGGCTCCTGGTGGTCACCATGGCAACATCCCCCTCCCTCTGGATAGCTGAGTTCACGTAGAGGAACCCTCCTCCCCCTCCTGGACACACACACACGCGCACACATGCACGCACACACACACATGCGTGCAAACACACACATGCACACACACATGCACACACACATGCACACACACATGCACGCACACATGCACGCACACACACATGCACACACACATGCACGCACACACAAACACAGCCCTTATCGTGAGGTTTTATCATAAATGTTATTTTTATTGACAGTGAGAACTATCTGTCTGTTTACAAAGTTCTGGATGAAGGAGGATGTTGGCTCACATCCTAATTCATCTTCAGATCAAGTTTCAGTTGACCAATCACAGTTGACCAATCACAACACTGATACCAAATAAAAAAACTTTCGAACGACCAATCACAACACTGATACCAAGTAAACTGTTCAGTCAACCAATGACAACACTGATACCAAATAAACAGCCAGACCCACCGGGGCTGTGATCACCAGGGGGTCCACTTCCTGGTGTGTGAATAATCCGGCCCATGGACCAATCGCAGTCATCGTCCTGGTCCTGGGAGAGCTGGCAGACCTCTTCCCATTGGTCGGCTGGCATGTTGAAGTGACATGCCCCCGGCATGCTGAGGATGTGGTCTGAGAGGGAGAAACTTTTTGTTGTTGGTTAGATGCATATTTTGCATATTTTTTCCATAAAGTAAATGTCTATTTCTGCTGTATTTTGTGTATCGCTAGATTTGTTTATTGAGTTTAATTGATGTTTCTGAGCTGACCAACTGTAACACATAAAGTAAACTGTATCCGTATATGTTTCTTTAAATTTTATCCGTATATGCAAATGACAAAACTGTAAAAATGAATCCATAAATCCATAGACATATCTTCTGTACTCACGACACGCGGCCTCGTCTGATTGGTCGAGGCAGTCAGGTTTGCTGTCACAGCGGAGGCAGGACTCGATGCACTCTCCACTCACACACACAAAGTCTGAGGATGATGGACAGCTGGCTGGGCCTATAGCAGCTGTAACACACACACACCACACACACACACACACACACATCGTGCATACACACACACACACACACACACACACCGCACACACACACACACACACACACACACACACACACACACACACACAGATACAATAGTATTTTTTGGATTATGTATTGTGTATATTGCAGTATTGTGTATATTGTGTGTGTGTGTTAGTCTTTCTCAGGGAACAGTGTTACATAAACTGTTCCTCCAGGTCGTCTGGTGCTGTAGTATTGTGTAGTATTGTGTAGCATTGTGTTTAGTATTGTGTAGTATTGTGTGTGTGTTAGTCTTACTCGGGGAACAGTGTGTGTACTCCAGGTCGTCCAGCGCCGCCCCACCCCATACATCCTGGGTCCGGATCGCCTCGAAGATCACCTGAAAGTTCCTCCTCCTGCTCAGACGAACCTCTGCCCTCCTCCAGCTGCTACCAAGCTCCTCTGGACTCCTCCACACCTCCTGTAGAGCCTCCTCCGTCTGGCAATACACAACACACACTACACACTGTAACACATAACACATTATAACACACACACCATGACACACACTATATAAGGGTTAAGGTTAGGGTAAATAATAATAAATAGAATGATTTTAAAATGGTTCATGTAATGGTGTGTGTGTGTGTGTGTGTGTGTGTGTGTGTGTGTTATGTGCGTGTGTGAGTGTGTATGTGTCTTAAAGGTCTGGCAGTTAAGGGCGGAGCTTCAATGAGTTGCACGTCCCCTCAGAGAGACATCATGTCCTGGCGGTGCATCACCTTGACCAGCAGGCGGATGGTTCCTGAGGCATCATGGGAGATGTAGTACCAGAAGGAGAGCCTGCAGAGGGGGCCTGACACCCTCCACACAGAACTCCTCATGTGGGCTTTATCCCCCTGCAGACCCACCGGGGTCGATGCCAGGTACAGGAAGTGACCTGGAGACAAACAGAGAGAGAGACAGAGAGAGAGAGAGACAGACAGACAAGAGAGATAAGTACATTTTATTAGTAAGATATGATTAAGATATGATACAACTTTATTAGTAAGATACAATTAAGATATAATACAACTTTATTAGTAAGATACATTTAAGATATGATACAACTCTATTAATAAGTTACGATTAAGATATGATACAATTTTATTAGTAAGATACGATTAAGATATGATAAAACTTTATTGATCCCAGATGGGAAATTGAGGAAGTAAAGCCTTTAACCATGCTGGGTGTGGAGGTTGTGGTCATGGGGGTGTGGGGGGGGGTGTGTATACCATGCTGGGTGTGGAGGGTGTGGTCATGGGGGTGTGTGGGGGGGGGGGGGGTGTATACCATGCTGGGTGTGGAGGGTGTGGTCGTTGGGGGGTCTGATGCTATGGGGGGTCCCGGTCCCCAGGGTCCAGTTCAGAGTGTCGGCCAGGGAGCTCTGCCAGCCGCATAGGTCCGCCTCTAGCGAACACGACGTCCCACAATGCACCTCATCGCTGCCGTCACCGCAGTCGTCCCGGAAGTCACACAGCTGGTCCTCAGACACACAGCGACCGTTGGAACATGGGAGCAACCCTGCTACACACGTACCTGCAGCAGGACAGGAGCAGGCCAGGGTTAGGGTTAGATTATTGTTAGGTTAGGTTAGGGTTAGATTAGGGTTAGGTTAGGTTAGGTTAGATTAGAGTTAGGTTAGGTTAGATTAGATTAGGGTTAGGTTAGGTTAGATTAGAGTTAGGTTAGATTAGGGTTAGGTTAGGTTAGATTAGGGTTAGGTTAGGATTAGGTTAGATTAGAGTTAGGTTAGGTTAGGTTAGATTAGGTTGGGTTAGGGTTAGGGTTAGATTAGGGTTATGTTATGTTAGGGTAGGGTCGGTTAGGTTCGGTTAGGGAGTTTAGGGTTAGGTGTACCGGTGGGGGGTAGAGGGGTGGTGACGGTGGTCTCTGCAGGCGAGGCCAGAAGGCACCCAGGGGAGAAAACGATGTCGTCCAGGCAGATGTCTCCCTTGGGGTTGCGTCCCACCTTGCCCTCAAACTCCACCTGGAAGTCTGTTGGCGAGGCGAGCGCGACCTCCCGGCGCTGCCAGTAGTTCCCCTGGTCTCCCGTCACGTTGAGCAGCGACCGCTCCACACCACCGCTCCTCAGGAACACAACCAGCGTCCCGATGCCGTTGCCCGACATGTGGAGGAAGAAACTCATCTGAAGACCCAAGAACACAACTCTAAACATCTGGAGAGACCAGAACCAAAAACATAACTCTAAACATCTGGAGAGACCAGAACCCAGAACACAACTCTAAACATCTGGAGAGACCAGAACCCAGAACACAACTCTAAACATCTGGAGAGACCAGAACCCAGAACACAACTCTAAACATCTGGAGAGACCAGAACCCAGAACACAACTCTAAACATCTGGAGAGACCAGACCCAAGAACACAACTCTAAACATCTGGAGAGACCAGAACCCAGAACACAACTCTAAACATCTGGAGAGACCAGACCCAAGAACACAACTCTAAACATCTGGAGAGACCAGAACCCAGAACACAACTCTAAACATCTGGAGAGACCAGACCCAAGAACACAACTCTAAACATCTGGAGAGACCAGAACCAAAAACACAGCTCTAAACATCTGGAGAGACCAGAACCCAGAACACAACTCTAAACATCTGGAGAGACCAGACCCAAGAACACAACTCTAAACACTCGTATGACGCAGTACTCTGTTATATTAATACACAACACACGTATGAAGCAGTACTCCGTTATATTATAAAACAGCCAAGCGTTTAAACCATCTTAACCCTTTAAAGCGGGACCACAATCACTTAATAAAACACAGAGCCTGACTGAGTGTTTTATTTCCTGATATGAGTGCAGGTGTTTGGTTGGAAGGAGCTGCTTGCTATTCTGTCCGCGTCTCAACCTCTCAACAACAACACCTAGCTGCTCTAGTTCACGCTACACTCTGGATCTATATGGTTACACACATCCACTCTAGATCTATAGCTCTACATAATGTTACATGTATTAACACATCCACTCTTGTTGTATAGCTCTATATTATGTAACAACTATTAACAAATCCTCTCTCTACATTATGTTCCGGAAAATATTGATCTCTGATCGGTTGTGAGAAGGGTTACAGAAGTAACAAGACAGATCATTACAGCTCTAGTAACTAAACTCTATCACCAGTCTGTGTGTGTGTGTGTGTGTCTAGTTGATCGACAGCTCTGTCGTCAAAACCAGTCGTCAGACTCACACACAGGCTCTGCTGTCAATCACAACCTCCACACACACACATCCACAAACACATACACACGGGTAGTACTGATTGAAAGTCAGCTTAATGAGGTGAAGAAAACAGGTCATTAATAACATCTTAGGGAGAGAGAGAGAGAGAGAGAGAGAGAGAGAGAGAGAGAGAGAGAGAGAGAGAGAGACAGAGAGACAGAGACAGAGAGACAGAGACAGAGACAGAGAGAGTGCGTGTGTGTGTGTGTGTGTGCGTGTGTGTGTGTGTGTGTGTGTGTGTGTGTGTGTGTGTGTGTCAACAATCAAATGACGTATTGTTAGATAACAACACGCATTGATTATGGGAATGATTATATGTGCATGGGTGAAATGAAGTCCTCTGACCGTGCAGTGTGTGCTTCGGTGGCTCCACTCAGGTCCTCTGATGCGCGCTGCATCCCCGGGGCCCTGAGGGAACGAGCTCTCCAGGTACAGGTAGTGACCGGCGGGGCTCCGCACCGTGTGGTCTGTGGATGGGCCCGTCCCTACCGTCGGGGTACTTCCTGCCTTGATCAGCCAATCAAAATCATCCAGCTGGCTCTGACGCCAGGAGCAGAGGTCAAACTCAAAGTCACAGCGACCTTGGAAGCCCTCTGGAAACAGGAAGTAGCAACATCGTCAAGACGATCAGTGTTTTACCACCGGTGGTACGCGAGGGTACTGCAGGCGGTATGTGGGATATTATTCTTGAAATAGACACATTTACAATAATAAAATGTAATATAGATAATTGAAAATAGATGTATTATAAATATAGTTCAGTAAATAAAGTATTATGGCTTGTTATTCTTTCAGAAGTAGTGTGGCTTTGTGCATTCCATCATATGTTTTCCATTGTAATGTTTCCATTGATGTTTTGTGTTTGCTAAATAAACACACTGGGAGCATAAGCAGTGTTGCTGACTTTTTCTTTCCAATGTTTCCCGCTGGCCATGACCTTCTTGCAGTAATTATTGTGTATAAAGGGGACGCTGCTGGCACTCTTTGCTGAGCCACTGCGTGTGTATTCATCTAATTTTGTTTGCATATGAGGTGGTCCGCGAAAGGTCCTGATGACAATTTAGTGGCACACACTAAAGTCAGAGGTTGGGAACCACTGTAATAGATTCTAATACTAACCTAATGTTGCATGACAGAGTTATACATTTGTACTGTGAAATCTTAAAAAGTACGTTTTAAAAAACGAAAGCTATCTCAGAACATATTGGGGATGGGGAACGGGGGCGGCCAGCTCACTGCAGATGTAGGGGTCCTCGTCCGAGGCATCTCCACAGTGGTCTATGAAGTCGCAGAGGAGCAGCTGGGGGACGCAGTGTCCGTTGGAGCAGGCGTACTCCTGAGGGCCGCACAGCTGTGTCTCCGGGGGGGGCGCGCACCGCTCAAAGCTCACATCATCCACCACCACATCCCCCATGTAGCTGACACCCCGCTTCGCTCTGAATAACACCTGGAAGACAGAAATATATATATATATATATATATATATATATATATATATATACTGTATATACACACACACACAGTATATACACCACCTGGAACAGATGTTCTATGTTCTATTTCTCAGATAGATCAGACAGACAGACAGACAGACAGACAGACAGACAGACAGACAGACAGACAGACAGATAGATAGATAGATAGATAGATAGATAGATAGACAGATAGATAAATAGATAGGAAGTAGTATGATGGTGACCTGGACGCTGTTGGAGATCCCGATGAACACCTCGCCCCGCCTCCACCGGTTGCCCTGGTTACCAGTCTGGGACCACATCACGTGTGTGACGTTCCCCTTCGTTAGCAACACCTGGAAACAACACAACAATAACAACTCACAACATAAACAATACAAACATAAGGACATAAAGACAAACATAAAGACAAAATTCAATGAAGTCTATTCTACTCCACATGTGATAGTATAAAGTCCTTTATCGCTCTTGTCTTGCTTTCTGCTTGCCTGTCTGTCTGTCTCGCTACTTCTGCCTGCCTGTCTGTCTGTTCATCTGTCTGTCTCTCTACTCGTCTGTCTGTCAGTCTCTCTTTCTGTCTCTCTCCCTGGCTGTCTACCCATCTCTCTCTACCCGTCTGTCTCTCTACCTGTCTGTCTGTCTGTCTACCTGTCTGTCTGTGTACCTGTCTGTCGCTCTACCCTGTCTGTTTCTCTACCTGTCTGTCTCTCCACCTGTCTCTCTGTCTGTCTACCCATGTGTACCTGCAGCGAGCCCACAGTGAACCCTCCCATGTGGTACCAGAAGACCAGGGTGCATTGTGGGCCGGTGGAGGAGATGAGGGGGGTCTGCAGGTCGCTGGTGTGGCCGTAACCTCCCTTAGAGCTGTCTGCACACAGGTACCAGCCCTCTGGACGGCCCCTGGAGACACAGGTAGTCGTAGAGAGAGAGAGAGACAGAGACAGACAGACAGACAGACAGGTAGAGAGACAGAGACAGACAGACAGAGAGGCGGGTCGAAAGACAGGCAGGTAGAGAGACAGACAGAGACAGACAGACAGAGAGAGAGACGGGTAAAGAGACAGACAGGTAGAGAGACAGACAGACAGACAGAGAGAGAGACAGGTAGAGAGACAGACAGGTAGAATGAGCGTAACACTGTACCATCTGCCATCTACCTGTGTCCTGTGTGTCGGAGGAGCCCGGTAAATACACTCACAGCGTGTGGTCGTTGACCGGTCTGTGGTTCTGCTCTCCATCATGGATGCTCTCTCCCTGCTCAGGGGCCCACTGGAACACATGGGAGGAAACCAGGGAGGCCGCCCCCCTCCACCCACACAGGTCTCCCCCCTCAAAGTCACACACCTCCCGCACTGAGACCACACACACACACACACACACATTATGTATCTGTGTGTTAAAATGTGTTCTGTTTTAGGCAGGATGGTTAATATTATATATTATATTATTTTATAAAATGGATAGCTACAGACCTTGATTCTGGCTCGATACTCTATACTTAGTAAAATACTACTATAAACACAAACTATAAAAGCAATAAGCCACTTTTCGCGAGCTGTTCTAAGATCACTGTTAAAAGAGAGACCAGAAGTCCTCACCACAGTGCTCCTCGTCCGAGCCGTCGCTGCAGTCGTGTCTGAAGTCGCAGAGCACCCACCGGGGGACACAATCTGGGTGGGTGCTGCAGGCCACCAGGCCTGGGGGGGCAGTGGTAGGCGGGGCCGCCGGTGGACATGGTGATCAGCGGGGGGGAGGTGGGAATCAATGAGGGCAGCGGCCCTGGAGCAAGGCAGCAGCAAACATGTGTTAGAGAGGAACCCCAAACTTGGGTCAACAGCACCCCCTGTGGTCACAAACCGTTACTGCAGACGATGCTATTATCAGATAACGGCTTGATGCTGTTATTGTTATGAAGTTATGAACCTGTCCCTCACCACACCTGTCTCACCTACTAATACCTGGCTTACCTACTATCCTACAAAACTCCTGTCTCACCTACCATCCTACACCTGTCTCACCTACTAACACCTGTCTTACCTACCATCCTACATAACACATATCTCACTTACCATCCTACATCTGTCTCACCTACTAACACCTGTCTTACCTACCATCCTACACAACACATGTCTCACCTACACAACACCTGTCTCACATACACCTGTCTCACTACACCTGTCTCACCTACTAACTGTCCCACCTACCATCCTACACCTGCCTTACCTACCATCCTACACCTGTCTTACCTACAATCCTACACCTGTCTCACCTACCATCCTACACCTGTCTCACCTACTAACACCTGTCTCACCTACCATCCTACACCTGTCTTACCTACCATCCTACACCTGTCTCACCTACCATCCTACTCCTGTCTCACCTACTAACACCTGTCTCACCTACCATCCTACACCTGTCTTACCTACCATCGTACAGGTAACAGTCCAGGAAAGACAGGTCATCGATGGCGATGTCCCCATTGAAGTCGTCTCCCACCGTCCCCTCCACGAGGATCTGTAGACAGACAAACGGACAGTAACTACTACAGACAATACCAGCATTTAACTTCTAAATACAAACCAGTATATGACACAACAAACTGTGGGTGTCTGTGGGTGAGATGATGATGATTGAGAAACGATGACCTGTCTCTGTACTGTCTAACCCCTACCTGCTCCTTAATGACCTGTCTCTGTACTGTCTAACCTCTACCTGCTCCTTAATGAACCGACTCTGTACTGTCTAACCCCTACCTGCTCCTTAATGACCAGTCTCTGTACTGTCTAACCCCTACCTGCTCCTTAATGACCTGTCTATGTACTGTCTAACCCCTACCTGCTCCTTAATGACCTGTCTTTATACTGTCTAACCCCTACCTGCTCCTTAATGACCTGTCTCTATACTGTCTAACCCCTACCTGCTCCTCAATGACCTGTCTCTGTACTGTCTAACCCCTACCTGCTCCTCAATGACCCGTCTCTGTACTGTCTAACCCCCTAAATAGTAAACAGTAGAGGTCATGACCTCACCTGAAAGGGTCGTCCGCTGTTGAGGTAGAGGGTCTTCCTGTGCCACAGGTTGCCACGGTTACCATATTGTACCCACAGCATGTGACCGCGGTCGCCGGTGGCGGTCCTCATGTAGACGGCCAGGCGGAAGATGTGGGACCCGAACATGTGGTAGTGGAAGCGAAACACACAGGGGTGCCGCGCCCCCCCCTGCCTCAGGGTGGGCTGGAAGACCCGGCTGAGCAGCACCGCCGTGTCCCCGAACTCCTGGGGCGCCGACGACTCGATGTAGAGGTAGTGCCCGGCGGCCGTGCCCAGCGTGTGGTCCTTCCAGGGCCCCGTGCTGAAGGTGGGGGTGGGGCCCCGCACCCTCGTCCAATCAAACACATCGTCCCCACTGACATCCTGAGACCAGCTGCACATGCCCTCCTCAAAATCACACTGGAGCTCTGGAGCTGAGGAACCAGAGATACAATATATATATACTATATATACCACTATACTATGTACTATAATATTATACTACTATGCTATATACTACTATGTACTACTGTATATAGTAATACAGGTGAGTCACACTGGAGCTGAGGAACCAGAGATACTATATATAATACTATACTACATATATATCACAGAAAATTCACAGAAAATGTTGACAATTTACTGAGCCAATCCCGGATCAATGCTGTCAACGGTCCAACGTTTCTGTGATTTCTTTGCGCTTGTAGTGTTGTAGACCAAGATCTCCTCACAACATACATATGAAGCAGTTACTCTGTTATATTAATACACAACACACGTATGAAGCAGTACTCTGTTATATAATACACAACACACGTATGAAGCAGTACTCTCTTGTATTATAAAATAAGGGTTAAAGGGTTTCCCTTTAAGGTAAGTGAGGGTAAGGTAAGATAAGTCAGATAAGTTAAGTGAACTCACAGCATCCCTCCTCGTCGGACGCGTCACCACAGTCGTCCGTCAGGTCGCAGATCTGCAGGTGGTCCACGCAGGCCCGGCTGCGGGCGCAGTGGAAGTGGGTCGCCTTGGGACACGCCTCCATCGCCGGGGGCAACGAGCATTTCTGGAAGTGGATGTCGTCGAGGGCGGAGACCCCGTCGAACAGGCCCAGGCTGAGCTTGGCCAGCAGGATGTGGAAGGGGCGCGTGATGCGGCCCAGCTGCACCGTGACCCGGTTCCAGCGGCTCCCCTGGTTGTAGAAGGTCCTCCACAGCACCGTGTCGTTGTCAGAGCCAGACACGCGCAGGTACATGTCCACCGCGCCCACAGAGATACCTGAGTTATAGTGCCTGGGGAGGGACACACTGCTGTCACACACAGCTCTGGTCTCTACTCTGGTCTGGTCTGCTCTGGTGTCTACTCTGGTGTCTACTCTGGTCTCTACCCTGGTGTCTTGTTTCTACTCTGGTCTCTACTCTGGTCTCTGCTCTAGTCTTTACTATGGAGTCTACTCTGGTCTCTACTCTGGTCTCCTCTACTCTGGTCTCCACTCTGGTCTCTACTCTGGTCTCCTCTACTCTGGCCTCTACTCTGGTCTCCACTCTGGCCTCTACTCTGGTCTCTACTCTCGTCTCCTCTACTCTGGCCTCTACTCTGGTCTTCTCTGGTCTCTACTCTGGTCTCTACTCTGGTCTCCTCTACTCTGGCCTCTACTCTGGTCTCTACTCTGGTCTCCTCTACTCTGGCCTCTACTCTGGTCTCTTCTTTGGTCTGGTCTCCTCTACTCAGGCCTCTACTCTGGTCTCTTCTTTGCTCTGGTCTTCTCTAGAAAGAGAGGGGGAGAGAAAGAACTAGAGGTGTGTTTCTCACCAGAAGGTCATGTTGCAGGAGGAGGAGGAGGAGGAAGGAGGTGTTAAAGGAGATAAGGAGGTGTCCTCACCAGAAGGTCATGTTGCAGGAGGAGCAGGAGGAGGAAGGAGGTGTTAAAGGAGGCCAGAAGCTCATGGTACAGGAGAAGGAGGAGGGGGTGTTAAAGGAGGTGTCCTCACCAGAAGCTCATGGTACAGGAGGAAGGAGGTTTTAAAGGAGGTGTCCTCACCAGAAGCTTGTGGTACAAGAGGAGGAAGGAGGTGTTAAAGGAGGTGTCCTCACTAGAAGGTCATGGTGCAGGAGAAGGAAGGAGGTGGTAAAGGAGGTGTCCTCACCAGAAGCTCATGGTACATGAGGAGGAGGAGGAGGAGGAGGAGGAGGAGGAGGAGGAGGAGGAGGAGGAGGAGGAGGAGGAGGAGGAGGAGGAGGAGCAGGAGGAGGAGGAGGAGGAGGTGTTAAAGGAGGTGTCCTCACCAGAAGCTCATGGTACAGGACGAGGAGGAGTGCTGGAACTGAGGTCCTCTCAGCACGGCGCGGGGAGACAGACTGCTGCTGTTCTGCACCACAAACAGGAAGTGACCTGGAGGAGAGACAGAAAGAAGCCTTAATGCCTCCTTATATAGTGTGTGTGTGTGTGTGTGTGTGTGTGTGTGTGTGTGTGTGTGTGTGTGTGTGTGTGTGTGTGTGTGTACCATCAGTAGTGTGTGTGTGTGTGTGTACCATCAGTAGTGTTGGTGGAGTGGTCGAGGAGCGGGGGGTGACCCTGGTAGTCTGGGGGGACCTCTTCCGTGGATCCTCTCACCCAATCAAATCCATCGCCTGTTGTGACCTCATACCAGCCACAGCCGTCCGCCTCGAAGTCACAATGCGCCGCTGGACGAATCACATCTCATCTCACATCTCACTTCACATTTCATATCTCATCTCACAACTCATTCCATCTCACATCTCATCAGACATCTTGCATGACATCTCACAACCCATATCACATCTCATCACATCTCATCTCACATCTTATCACATCTCATCTCACATTGTTAATTGACAATGTGAGCCAATCAGATGATAGATCTGAACAGGAACTGGATAATAGATGTGTTGCTTGGCAACAGGGTTCTTACAACAGTGTTTCTCATCGTCGCCATGGGGACAGTGGGGGGTGAAGTCACACACCTGGCTGGCCTGGATACACCCCCCTCCCCCCTCTCCTCCCCCACACGGGACCCAGCCGGGGACACAGGGGGGTGCCGAGGGCCCCACGCTCTCTGCATCAAACAAAAACAACTTTATTCACACTGACATACGTCACATTTATCCTTGAGAAACTGCAAACCCTCGCCTGCGTGTCAGTCAATATCCGATCAAATGTATTGATGAGGATGACAGCCATTATAATGAAGCTACAGACTCTCTCCAAGGCAACAGGTTGTACAGCCTGTCTCCAAAGCAACAGGTTGTACATAGCTAGTGGTCAGCTCTATAAATCATCTTTCCTATAGACCACTTCCACTACAGCTACAGCTCTAGTGTTGTGTATGTGTCCTCTAGCTAGAGAAGCTACAGTGCTAGCCTAGCTCCTCTCATCTGTATTCAGCAGCACAGACTGTCTGCTAGCTGAGAGATAACAAGGTGTATTTGTTTCTTGTCCCCCGGGGAGTGTGTTTATGGGGGGGGGGGGGGGGGGGGGGGGGGGGGGGTGTTGGTACCACGTGCAGGCAGACAGCCTGGATCGAAGGAGACGTCGTCGACAGCAACGATCTGCCAAGAACCATCACCTGCTGGGAGCTGTCCTCCAATCAGAACCTGGAGAGAGAGAGAGAGAGAGACAGACAGACAGACAGACAGACAGACAGAGAGACAGAGAGATATCAGTGTGTGTGTGTGTGTGTGTGTGTGTGTGTGTGTGTGTGTGTGTGTGTGTGTGTGTGTGTGTGTGTGTGTGTATGTGTGTGTGTGTGTGTGTGTGTGCAGTATCACAATAATCTAATCTCTGTGGTCAGAGTCCAGAGCGGCTGTTATACACTGGACACATTGGAGTTGGAGTAACAAAGTATTCACACTCTGGTTAGTATTGTTGCATCCTCACTACAGTACAAGTACTAGTACTGCAGTATGTATGTAGTACCACAGCCTTCATAGTGTTAATGTTAAACCAGGAGGTCGCTGAAGTGGTAGTGAGGAGGTGGTGGTGGTGGTGGTGGTGGTGAGGGGGTGGTGGTGAGAGGAGGGTGGTGAGAGTGTGGTGAGTGGGCGGTCTCTCTGCGGCCAGAGCTGCAGCGCAACATTCAAACGTTCCTCCATCAATATCATCTTCCAATCTATCCATCACCCTGGTCACACCTCCTCCTCCTCTACCACCTCCACCTCCTCCTCTACCACCACCACCTGCTCCTCTACCACCACCACCTCCTCCTCCTCCACCCGTCATCCTCCTCACTGTCCTTCCAGAGATTCCAGAGACTTGAGGCTGTCTTTCTGTATCTGGAAGGACAGTGAACAGCAGGACTCATCTAGCTACAGACGGTCAGAGACGCGTCCAGCTGCAACAGACACCCCTCCTATGGCCGTCAAGGTCTGTCCTTGACCTTGCCACCGCCTCGCCACAGAGACACCATCTGTTGCTATGGATACGCCATCTGTCTCCAGCAGGGTGACAAGGCAGTGCTGCGTCTTTCAAGTCTTCAGTTTACTTACAACAACTTCTTTACTACAACTAACTTCTACACAACATTATCACCACAGCACACTGCTACACAACATTATCATCACAGCACACTGCTACACAACATTATCATCACAGCAGAGCACACTGCTACACACCACATCACAATAACACACTGCTACACACCAGCTGTAGTTGGGTACCTGAAACTGCTGGTCACTTGTGACCTGGACCAGGGTTCGTTGCCATGGCTCCCGGACCAGGGTGGGTTGCCATGGTTCCCGGGACGCCGAGGCGTTCCACAGCAGAGTGGTCCGGCCAGACAACTGGTCCTGGACCAGCACCTGGAGGTTTCCACCTCTGGTCTCAGTGTAGTGGTAGAAGGTCACCTGGTCCGAGGAGGAGAACACTCGTACCGTTGTCATGTTGACGGTGGAGACTCTAATTAACGCTAATTAACAAATTAACCAAATAAGTAACTAAATAACAAGTTTGGTATTTAACCAATTAACCAATGAAGCCTCACCTGGCAGGTGAGGGAGGGGAGGAAGACAGGACTCCTCAGCTCTGCTGCAGATCCCTGACCTTCGATTGTCTCTAGAGACAGGAAGTAAGCTGGAGAGAGAGAGAGAGAGAGAGAGAGAGAGAGAGAGAGAGAGAGAGAGAGAGAGAGAGAGAGAGAGAGAGATTTATGAGTTTTAATGGCCTAAGAAAGGTGACAGGGTGAAATCTTTATGGCCAATGTATATTTGATTTATGACCTGCTTCCTATCATATTGAATGTGGAGGACTTGATTTGCATATTGGACCATATGCAAATCATTTATATCATCAAGGTTTCATTTAAAACACATGGTTACGTCTGAACTGCTGCTACCTGATTGGTTGCTGGTGTGGTCGTGTTTTATTCTGGTGCCGCCATGTCGTCGAGTCCATCCTGGTACTGCCTCAGAGGACTGGACCAGGTCACAGAACCCGTCCTGGAAGTCACAGCGCCAGTACGCCTCACCTGGAGGGAGGGAGGGAGGGAGGGAGGGAGAGAGAGAGAGAGAGAGAACGAGGAGAATGAGACAGAAAGAGGAGAGAGAGAGACGGAAAGAGGAGAATGAGAGAGAGAGAGAGACAGACAGAGAGAGAGAGAGAGAGGTCTAATAGTCCTCTAACAGAACTTCCACAGATAAAAACACTCACTGTGGAGGCGGTCCTTATTTTTTATTCCTTACACACAAAATGCTTTAAAAAAAAATTATGTGTACTTATTTTCTGAGGTTTGTCCTGAACAGAGAGGTCCACCTGGTTACACCTGGTTAAAAAATGTTTTTAACCAGGTGTATTTCAACCAGGTGTATTTCAACCAGGTGTAATTCAACCAGGTGTATTTCAACCAGGTGTATTTTAATCAGGTGTATTTCAACCAGGTGTATTTTAATCAGGTGTATTTCAACCAGGTGTATTTCAACCAGGTGTATTTTAATCAGGTGTATTTCAACCAGGTGTATTTCAACCAGGTGTAATTCAACCAGGTGTATTTCAACCAGGT
The DNA here is from genome assembly GCA_030340625.1 of Merluccius polli. Lineage (NCBI taxonomy): Eukaryota > Metazoa > Chordata > Actinopteri > Gadiformes > Merlucciidae > Merluccius > Merluccius polli. The sequence continues at coordinate 182,489 of JAOPHQ010004850.1, forward strand.
GTATTTTAATCAGGTGTATTTCAACCAGGTGTATTTTAATCAGGTGTAATTCAACCAGGTGTATTTCAACCAGGTGTATTTTAATCAGGTGTAATTCAACCAGGTGTATTTCAACCAGGTGTATTTTAATCAGGTGTATTTCAACCAGGTGTAATTCAACCAGGTGTATTCTAATCAGGTGTAATTCAACCAGGTGTAATTCAACCAGGTGTATTTCAACCAGGTGTATTTTAATCAGGTGTATTTCAACCAGGTGTATTTTAATCAGGTGTATTTCAACCAGGTGTATTTTAATCAGGTGTATTTCAACCAGGTGTATTTTAATCAGGTGTATTTCAACCAGGTGTAATTCAACCAGGTGTATTCTAATCAGGTGTATTTCAACCAGGTGTAATTCAACCAGGTGTATTTCAACCAGGTGTAATTCAACCAGGTGTATTTCAACCAGGTGTATTTTAATCAGGTGTAATTCAACCAGGTGTAATTCAACCAGGTGTATTTTAACCAGGTGTAATTCAACCAGGTGTATTTTAACCAGGTGTAATTCAACCAGGTGTAATTTAACCAGGTGTAATTCAACCAGGTGTAATTTAACCAGGTGTAATTTTTTAACCGGGTGTACTCACAGTGCAGTTCATCGCTGCCGTCCTCACAGTCTGGGGTGAAGTCACATGCGCGCTCCGGGGGCGTGCACGTCCCCGAGGCGCAGGTCAGTTCTTGTGGGGAACAGGTCGCGTCACACCCGGGAACACAGAGCAGCACACCGGCCCACAGCCCCGCTAACCCTAGCCCCGCTAGCCCTAGCCCCGCTAGCCGTAGCCAGGCTACCCCTAGCCCCGCTAACCCCAGCCCCACTCGCTGCCCCATCAGGCTAGGTATTCCTGGCGTTGAAGACGCGGTCTCACCATACACATCATATAAACGTTCGACTGATATATTCACCTTAAATAACGGTTGTTTTGTACTTAATATCTCGCTAACGGTTCTAGGTTGATGTGTACGTTAGCTGAAGCTATTCATATAGACCTACGGGCAATAAATTACTTTTATGGTTCTTACTCAACAAGGGGGTGTGTGTGTGTGTGTGTGTGTGTGTGTGTGTGCGTGTGTGTGTGTGTGTGTGTGTGTGTGCATGTGTGTGTCATATAAAGGTCTGTTCAACCACCACAGTAAACAATCTCCTCTCTGACTAATATCTGCTGAGTCCTGAGATCACTTTACTGTTTTATTGGAGATATGATTGAGCTTTTCTTGACACAGGACATCATTGAACATTTATTTATTATAAAGTGGAGACTGCTGAGAAGAGGAGCATAATGAGCATGAAGCCAATCAGCCGCTCCAGCGAGAGGGAGGTCTGCGTCTGTCAGATCTCCTGCAGAGATTAGCAGCTTGCATCCACCTAATATCCATCAAATATCGATCCACCGGACGCTGAAGTAGCTCACAGGAGGAGCTAGCGGCTGCTAACCTGTGTCAGCATGGCTAGCCATTGCTAATAAGTGTTAGCATGGCTAGCGGCTGCTAACCTGTGTCAGCATGGCTAGCCATTGCTAATAAGTGTTAGCATGGCTAGCGGCTGCTAACCTGTCTCAGCATGGCTAGCCATTGCTAATAAGTGTTAGCATGGCTAGCGGCTGCTAACCTGTCTCAGCATGGCTAGCCATTGCTAATAAGTGTTAGCATGGCTAGCGGCTGCTAACCTGTGTCAGCATGGCTAGCCATTGCTAATAAGTGTTAGCATGGCTAGCGGCTGCTAACCTGTGTCAGCATGGCTAGCCATTGCTAATAAGTGTTAGCATGGCTAGCGGCTGCTAACCTGTGTCAGCATGGCTAGCCATTGCTAATAAGTGTTAGCATGGCTAGCGGCTGCTAACCTGTGTCAGCATGGCTAGCCATTGCTAATAAGTGTTAGCATGGCTAGCGGCTGCTAACCTGTCTCAGCATGGCTAGCCATTGCTAATAAGTGTTAGCATGGCTAGCGGCTGCTAACCTGTGTCAGCATGGCTAGCCATTGCTAATAAGTGTTAGCATGGCTAGCGGCTGCTAACCTGTGTCAGCATGGCTAGCCATTGCTAATAAGTGTTAGCATGGCTAGCGGCTGCTAACCTGTCTCAGCATGGCTAGCCATTGCTAATAAGTGTTAGCATGGCTAGCGGCTGCTAACCTGTGTCAGCATGGCTAGCCATTGCTAATAAGTGTTAGCATGGCTAGCGGCTGCTAACCTGTGTCAGCATGGCTAGCCATTGCTAATAAGTGTTAGCATGGCTAGCGGCTGCTAACCTGTCTCAGCATGGCTAGCCATTGCTAATAAGTGTTAGCATGGCTAGCGGCTGCTAACCTGTGTCAGCATGGCTAGCCATTGCTAATAAGTGTTAGCATGGCTAGCGGCTGCTAACCTGTGTCAGCATGGCTAGCCATTGCTAATAAGTGTTAGCATGGCTAGCGGCTGCTAACCTGTGTCAGCATGGCTAGCCATTGCTAATAAGTGTTAGCATGGCTAGTGGCTGCTAACCTGTGTTAGCATGGCTAGCGGCTGCTAATCCGTGTTAGCAATGCCAGCGGCTGCTAATCTGTGTTAGCATGGCTAGCGGCTGCTGATCTGTGTTGGCACGGCTAGCGGCTGCTAATCCGTGTTAGCAATGCCAGCGGCTGCTAATCTGTGTTAGCATTGCTAGTAGTGTTCAGTCGTGGTTCAGACCGTAGCCTCTTCTTTGCGCTATGAACCGATTCATTTTTCTTTGTGCGTTTTGTGATTTACCGCCGCGGTTAAAGCGGAGGTTAGCGCGCGCCGCGGCGATAAGTAAGTTAAATAGAGAAGACGTCTGGCTGAGACCTCAGCCGCGGAGACCCAGCAGCCATTTGTCAAAGGCTGTAAGCGGCGCTCAGCCTCGCGTTAAAAGACTGATGTGATTCTGCTCTCCATTTGTTACCTCGCTACACCTAGCTTGACCTCTGACCTTGGCTGCTGCTGATCACTGGTGATTACCTCCAGACAGCCAATAGGAACGCTTGGAACGCACGCGCGCACAGACACACACACAGACACACAAACAGACACACACATTACATACACACACACACACACACACAATTATATACACACACACACACACACACACACACACACACACACATTACATACACACACACACACACACACACACACACACACACACACACATTACATACACACACACACACACACACACACACACACACATTATATACACACACACACACACACACACATTATATACACACACACACACACACACACACACATTACATACACACACACACACACATTACATACACACACACACACACACACACACACACACACACACACACACACACACACACACACACACAGACATTACATACACAGACACACACACACACACAATTTAATGGAAGCGGTTGTGACAGAACGGGTTTTGAAGTAAACAGATTAATAAATATTTATAATCTAATACATATTTCATGACACATATAAATATTAAATATTAGATTCATCATCAAGACACGCTGCAGAGAGGACAACAGGTGGAGGAGGAGGTGGTTGTAGCGGAAGACGTGGAGGTGAGGGAGGAGAAGGAGGAGGAAAGTGAAGGAGGAGGAGGAGGAGGACGAGGAGGAGGACGAGGAGGACAAGGACGAGGACGAGGAGAAGGGTGGAGGAGAGGCTGCAGAGGAGGATGACAGGATGTTTCTTCATCCTCCTCATCATGAGATCCTCTCCTGTCACCACCTCCTCCTCCTCCTCCTCCTCCTCCTCCTCAGTGGACCAGGAGGGCTATGTGGAACGTGCAGCAACATCGCCCCCTGTCGGTCAGCCTGGGAACACGCTAGACTCTGCTGTCACAGCAGGAGAAAACCCGCAACACAGTATTTTACAGTAGTTGGTGTTTCAATAGTTTACTGACAGAAAACAAAGCTCGATGAACAAGAAGCTCAGTCACAAGGAAGTGGGAGAAGTAGAAAGTAGTAAAGTAAAGTAGTAAACGGATAATTATATCCACACGGAACACAGGTGAAAACAATCACGTTGTTGGCGACTTTATACTGTCTAGTGGGTGACGGCAGGGCGACACCAAGCGGCCAACCCCTGTAACTACACACCATCTCGACATGACTGGTAGACTAACCAGTGATGGCCTCATGACCATGGACGTTGCTAGCAATTGAAATAATCCGGGGCTGTAGCACAGACCAGGGTTGGACTGGGAACCAAATTCGGCCCTAGCAATTTTCTCTGACGGGGGGGGTGGTGGGGGGGGGGGGGGGGGGTGCGCGATCGTAACACACCCTGGACCAACGACCGACGTGGGGGGGGGGGGGGGGGGGGGGGGGCACAGAGATTTCACGGCACAGAGATCCGGGGCTATTCCCAAAAGATCCGGGGCTATAGCCCCGAATGCCCAGGTCTAACAACGTCCATGCTCATGACCACAAGGTGATAAGTGGTGCTGAGCCAAGAGGAACATTGTTGAAGCATTCATCTCATTCTGATTCATCACTCACCGCATGGAGGTGGACCTCAGGACTGTGTCCTCCTTCAGTCAAGCTCAGGTCTCTCTCTTTATCTCCCTCTGTCTCCCTCTGCGTGTCTCGGTGGGGTGTGTGGTAAGTGTCCTAGACCTGGCTGAGCAGCAGAGCCTGCAGAGGGTCAAGAGGGTCAAGATCCACAATAAACATTTTGATAAAAATACAGAATACATACATCTAATATACGCATGCCTTGTCTTATATTATATTTCATGAGAATGTATTGATTGAGAAAGGTTTTTGATATTGTTAACGTTATTAACATTATTAACGTTGTTACCGTTGTTAACGTTATTAACGTTATTTACGTTATTTATGTAATTTACGTAAATTACGTAAATTGTGTAAATAACTTACGTAATAAGTTACGTTATTTAGGTAAATTACGTAAATAACGTAACTTACGCAAATTACGTAAGTTACGTAAATAACGTAACTTACGTAAATAACGTAAATAACGTAACTTACGCAAATTACGCAAGTTATTTACGTAATTTACGTAAATTGCGTAACTTACGTAAATTGCGTAACTTACGTAAATTGCGTAACTTACGTAAATGGCGTAACTTACGTAAATTGCGTAACTTACGTCAATTGCGTAACTTACGTAAATGGCGTAACTTACGTAAATTGCGTAACTTACGTAAATTGCGTAACTTACGTACATGGCGTAACTTACGTAAATTGCGTAACTTACGTAAATTGCGTAACTTACGTAAATGGCGTAACTTTATGGGGTCAGAACAGTCTCATTAATAATGAATGCACAGAGAAGGATTCACAAATGTATTTTGTGATTTATATATAAATTACTCTCTTCTCACAAATACATTTCAATGCACACACAAATGGATTTCGTTATGTATAAATGTAAAATAAATCCATAAACAAAAATAAGTTTCACAAACACATTTCTGATCCACACACAAATGTGTCTTGTTTAAAATAAATGTAATATAAATCCATAAATATATGAATTTTAAAAACAATATTTGCAATTTTCATCAAAAATGTATTTGGATGTTGTTACATTTATATACAAACTGTTAAACTTGAATTTACAAGACGCTTTTCATTTGTGAACTTGTTTGCATTTGTGTGTGAACTGGTCTGTATTTATTTGTGGATTTTTGAGACTCCCCTGACACGGCTGGATTCACAAATGCATTTTTTTCAACAAGGAACTTCCTGTAGCCAATCAGATGCCGCCTTAGTTTTCAGCCAATCACATGACTGCAGTCCAACGAGGGGTACCTCACCATGGCCAGAGCACAGCATTTTCTCTGCGCATTTTGCGTTACTTTTCGGTAAAATAAAAAAAAGAAAGATCCGGACTTGAGCTTTCTTCCACTTGAGTTCAGCCTCAACATGGCGTCTGGGAATGGCAATCACGATTTAAGTGACACTTGAATCGGCATTACCAGACGCTATGTTGAGGCTGAACTCTGTGCGTTCACATCAGAAGCGATCGATTGCGTGGATCCCAGGGAACACCGGCACTTTGGTTCCTACTGTACTTTTTTGGTTCCTGTACATCAAAATGTCGACTGAAAAGTTAATCGCGGTTGTGGCTGGGCACCCGCTGTTGTACGATCCAATACAATACCGTAATAATCAGCTTAAATATCATTTTTACAAGCACACGCACGAAGCGGGCCGCCTATTAACGGCATGGACCAAGCGGTTCTGGACCAGGAAGGAGACATGAACACTTTTAATAATCGTATTTACCGTATACCTGCACACAACTTTATTTAAAAGTAAGCAAATGGAAAACATGTTTGTTTGTATTCTGGTGTCCGGTGCGCGTGGATGGCTCCTCCGGCGGAGCGGTTCATGTTAATAGCGGAGTCCTGGAGGGTTCACCTTCACGGCGTAGTTACGAGGGATGTGCGACTATCGTTTATCAAACAAGCAAAACCGTCTCTGCAATATGGCCAAAGTGTGTGGAGTTCACTCTTTGATATGTACTAAAAGCATACGGCTCCTTTGCGTCTGCAAAATTGAATTGTACGTTATGAGCGACAAAAGCGAACAGAAATATTCGCAGCGAATCTTTATGAGCGTCTTTGCAGCGCAATTCGCTTCTGATGTGAACGCACAGTTACCGTCCGATAACTCTTTTTTTTTTTTTTTTTTTTTTTTTACCGAAAAGTAACGCAAAATGCGCAGAGAAAATGCTGTGCGCTGGCCATGCTGAGGTACCCCTCGTGGGATTGTAGTCATGTGATTGGCTGAAAACTAAGGCGGCATCTGATTGGCTACAGAGAGTTCCTTGGTGAAAAAAATGCATTTGTGAATCCAGCCGTGTCAGGGGAGTCTCAAAAATCCACAAATAAATACAGACCAGTTCACACACAAATGCAAACAAGTTCACAAATGAAAAACGTCTTGTAAATTCAAGTTTAACAGTTTGTATATAAATGTAACAACATTCAAATACATTTTTGAAGAAAATATGTAATTAATATATTTATGGATTTATATTACATTTATTTAAAACAAGATACATTTGTGTGTGTGGATCAGAAATGTGTTTGTGAAACTTATTTTTGTTTATGGATTTATTTTACATTTATACATGCCGAAATCCATTTGTGTGTGCATTGAAATGTATTTGTGAGAAGAGAGTAATTTATATATAAATCACAAAATACATTTGTGAATCCTTCTCTGTGCATTCATTATTTATGAGACTGTTCTGACCCCATATAACTTACGCAGATTACGTAAGTTAATTTACGTAAATTACGTAAATAACGTAACTTACGCAAATTACGTAAGTTATATAAGTAAGTTGCTCCAAAGCTGTGTCTCATTCAAACTTTTCAACTAAAAACGACCACAACCACACACGGGCAGCGCCATCTCGACTCTAACCCTGTTTACTGCCAAGTATTTTTTATTGTAATAAACAATAAAGTCCATACTGGCCTCTGTCTGTCCAGGCGAGGCGTGCCCTTGGATAATGCAGATGAAGCCACAGGAGGAGACAAGGGAATTAATAAGCAGGAGGCTGAGATTATCTCACCGCAGGCACGGCATAAATATTAACATCAATATTAATACAAAGAGACAGATGAGACAGAATATTTCAGACCTTTATGGATTCTGAGGGTGTTTCAGAGGAATTTAATTAGAGGTCATAAGGTCTCAAAATATTCCACTGAATTATGGAAAATGCCATAAATATCTTCTCTATATATGAATATTTCTATAGGTATTTATGAATATCGCTATAGACATATTTCTATAGGTATTTATGAATATCTCTATAGACATCTTTACCTCTATATAGTTGTACATCTCTATATAAATATATAGTTGTAGAATATTTAATCATTTTGTGTGATAAAACAATTCTCTGCATGCTACATCAAGAAGCAGACACCAAAGTACATTTCAAAATAAAAGTTTTATTAAAAACAAATGCGTGACCAAGGTCACAGCGATTCAAAAATGTCTCCTGGCTGTTGAGTCCACATGGTCCTCATCAGTGTGTAAAAATACTTTAACATGTTGAGAACATTAACCTGGACTGAGTCACACACACACACACACACACACACACACACACACACACACACACACACACACACACACACACACACACACACACACACACACACACACACACACACACACACACACACACACGGTCTCTGTAACAGCTTAGCGTCCATGCTACGCTACTTTAAAACATTGTAGCACAACATACAGGCTGAGCTAATTTAGCTAGTAAGCAAGCCTGGGCCTTGCTGCAGCAGCCTGGGCCTTGCTGCAGCAGCCTGGGCCTAGCTGTAAGCAAGCCTGGGCCTTGCTGCAGCAGCCTGGGGCTAGCTGTAAGCAAGCCTGGGCCTAGCTGTAAGCAAGCCTGGGCCTTGCTGCAGCAGCCTGGGGCTAGCTGTAAGCAAGCCTGGGCCTAGCTGTAAGCAAGCCTGGGCCTAGCTGTAAGCAAGCCTGGGCCTAGCTGTAAGCAAGTCTGGGGCTAGCTGTAAGCAAGCCTGGGGCTAGGTGTAGCAGCCCTAGGCTAACAGCTGCTATGCTAAAGGCAGCTAGAAGCAAACATGTAATAAAACAGATGATATAAACCTGCATCATACAAGATTATTAAAAAGGCAAACATCTTAAAATAACTGAAAATACATGAAATAATATTTAGCAACACGCGTAAAATTAAAATACTGTTGAAATAAGCTTTGTAGCGGTCTAAAGTTAGTAGTGTATGGCCAACGAGGCGTGTTATGATCTAGCGTGTTACACCCTTGTGTGTTTGTTTTACCACCACCTCATAATTGCGTGTGTTACAACTTAATGTGTTTTACACCCTTGTGTGTATGTGCTACGACTTAATGCATGTGTGTGTGCGTGTGTGTGCGTGTGCGGCGCCCTTATGTGTATGCGAGGACCTAGCATGCATATTTCGCATGCATGCTAAAGCTGCTGGAATGAATACAGAAGGTATGCAACCTGTTACCCATAATGCACCACATGAACGTAGCTTATGAAATGGTTCCTTAAGCACCAATGTGTCAGAGAACTTAATGTAAGGTGGTTTTCCATGACAACATGATATGTAGTGTTGGCTCCTCCTCTCCGAGTGGTCCTGGAGGTTGAGAATAGCAGCTTCCTGTTTAGTCTTTAGAGGTCAAAGGTGAAACTTTTTCTTTTCCTCTCTCCCTCCTCCATCTGTCCATCATCTCTCCCTCCTCCCGTCTGTCCGTGGGAGGGGCGGGGCTATCTGAGGCCCGCCCTGGAGCTCATCCACTCAAGACCTTGACACAACCTGGAGACGAGACACACACACTGAACACCTTACAACACACACACACTTAACACTAGGGTTGGGTAGACTTCCGGTTTTGCCGGTCTGGTCTGGTGTACAATTTTATGCAAACCGACTGAACCGGCATTTGCCATTATGAGACTTTATGGCAAATTATAAAGTAGCCGACCTGTGCAGACAGTGTCACGGCGCTAAATCCAATTTGTATTGTAGTAATATGTAGTAATATGAGAACGTGATTAACATAATCTTATGTTTGTTTATAAACAGACTAACGGAGCTGGCCAGCAACATGACGAAGATCAAGTTTCAGGAAGGGGGGGGATGCACATGCACTGCACACGTTGTGTTTGTTTACTAGAAAGTTAGTGTTTTGGGGTGACGAGACATGGCACTTAGTCTCAAAGAAAACCAAAACTGCGCCAATATGGCGACATTTTGGATTGGAAGCCGACGAAAGAGGTAACCCGAAAAACTTAGATGAGGCGTAAACACTGCAAGAAAAAAAGTCTAATTTTATTTATTTATTTATAGTAGACTCTGCTCGTCTCTTACCACCGCGAACGGGTTTATGAGAACCCAGATCGTTTCACACAGACGCGGGAGGGAACCTTTTGCGTCAGTATCAGACGTCTAGGGGCGTGACAAATCGTCGGTATATTACGAGTTGGGATGAGAACGTGTTGGGGGGGGGGGGGGGGGGGGGGGGGGGGGTGCAGGATTGTTGACCGGGGGGGGGGGGGGGGGGGGATTGTTGACCGGAGGGGGAGAGGTGCGCGATTGTTAACGGGGGGGGGGGGGGGGGGGGGGGGGGTTGTAGTCACTAATATACACTCACCGGCCACTTTATTAGGTACACCTGTCCAACTGCTCGTTAACGCAAATTTCTAATCAGCCAATCACATGGCAGCAACTCAATGCATTTAGGCATGTAGACATGGTCAGGACGATCTGCTGCAGTTCAAACCGAGCATCAGAATGGGGAAGAAAGGTGATTTAAGTGACTTTGAATGTGGCATGGTTGTTGGTGCCAGACGGGCTGGTCTGAGTATTTCAGAGACTGCTGATCTACTGGGATTTTCACGCACAACCATCTCTAGGGTTTACAGAGAATGGTCCGAAAAAGAGAAAATATCCAGTGAGCGGCAGTTCTGTGGGCGCAAATGCCTTGTTGATGCTAGAGGTCAGAGGAGAATGGCCAGACTGGTTTGAGCTGATAGAAAGGCAACTGTAACTCAAATAACCACTCGTTACAACAGAGGTATGCAGAAGAGCATCTCTGAACGCACAACACGTCGAACCTTGAGGCGGATGGGCTACAGCAGCAGAAGACCACACCGGGTGCCACTCCTGTCAGCTAAGAACAGGAAACTGAGGCTACAATTCGCACAGGCTCACCAAAATTGGACAATCGAAGATTGGAAAAACGTTGCCTGGTCTGATGAGTCTCGATTTCTGCTGCGACATTCGGATGGTAGGGTCAGAATTTGGCGTCAACAACATGAAAGCATGGATCCATCCTGCCTTGTATCAACGGTTCAGGCTGGTGGTGGTGGTGTAATGGTGTGGGGGATATTTTCCTGGCACACTTTGGGCTTATTAGTACCAATTGAGCATCGTGTCAAAGCCACAGACTACCTGAGTATTGTTGCTGACCATGTCCATCCCTTTATGACCACAGTGTACCCATCTTCTGATGGCTACTTCCAGCAGGATAACACGCCATGTCATAAAGCGCGAATCATCTCAGACTGGTTTCTTGAACATGACAATGAGTTCACTGTACTCAAATGGCCTCCACAGTCACCAGATCTCAATCCAATAGAGCACCTTTGGGATGTGGTGGAACGGGAGATTCGTATCATGGATGTGCAGCCGACAAATCTGCAGCAACTGCGTGATGCTATCATGTCAATATGGACCAAACTCTCTGAGGAATGTTTCCAGTACCTTGTTGAATCTGTGCCACGAAGGATTAAGGCAGTTCTGAAGGCAAAAGGGGGTCCAACCCGGTACTAGCAAGGTGTACCTAATAAAGTGGCCGGTGAGTGTATATATATATATATAGTAAGTATATAGATCTATAGAGAGTATATAGATAGTGTATAGATATATAGTGTCTCACCCCTCCCCAGTCAAGGCGCAGCAGGACTGGATGTGCCAGGGGTGATCCTTGATGGAGCTCAGACTGAGGTACTTGGAGATCTCTGCTGCACACATGCAGCCCTTCATGTCCTGCTTGTTGGCCAAGATCAGCACCGCAGCTTTACGGAGGTCCTACACACACACACACACACACACACACACACACACACACACACACACACACACACACACACACACACACACACACACACACACACACACACACACACACACACACACACACACACAGTATGACCCGTGCACAGTCCGCAGGCTACCGCTAGCAGAAGCTCAGCATTATGTATATATTGTGCATGGCAGTTGCCGTGGTTACCTCATGCGCCAGCATGCGGTAAAGTTCCTCTTTAGAGATGACCAGCCTCTCCCGGTCCGTGCTGTCCACCACCAGGATGATGAACTAGAGAAGAACCAGGATGATGATGAACTAGAGAACAACCAGGATGATGATGAACTAGAGAAGAACCAGGATGATGATGAACTAGAGAACAACCAGAAGACCCAGGATGATGAACCACAAAAGACCCAGGATGATGAACTACAGAAGAACCAGGATGATGAACTAGAGAACAACCAGGATGATGATGAACTAGAGAACAACCAGGATGATGATGAACTAGAGAACAACCAGAAGACCCAGGATGATGAACCACAAAAGAACCAGGATGATGATGAACTAGAGAACAACCAGGACTAGGGAGCAGAGAAGTCTTCCTACACGCTGCAGGGTCTAGCAGGACTTGGGTCTCCGGTCTGTTACACTATAGCCGGCTCAATACAAAGAGCTTTAGTGAGAGGGTAACCTTTGACCTAGGGGGTTAACCTTTGACCTGCCACTGCATCGCTCCAGCTGTCTTGAAGACATTTCTGCAGCTCAACACAAATCAGTGACATTCTGTACACTTATACCTCAGTATTGGATTTTATATATATATATATATATATATATATATATATATATATATATATATATATATATATATATATATATATATATATATATATATATAATACATAAGGGTTGTCCCTGAATAATGTAATAGCATTTTTTTCCCCATTTCATTTCTAAAACGGTTTAATTTGAATATAGCTTCAAAAAGCTAAAGCACAATATCAGCTAAGTGCTGTGTGGACTGAGGTCGTCCACACAGGATAACGGAACAGAGATCCACTCATTGGTCCGAGTGGGTTACAGGGAGCTTCATTGTTTCACATGGAGTCCTTCAATTTATCATAGAAAGTGTTTTGAACATTGTGCAAAGTTAGTTTCAAAGAAATGACACAGCAACACTAGCGCTATTCAAGACCATGCGAAGAAAAAAACACATGCACTATTTTGGATGACGCATCGCCAGGAAAAACAATCAAACATTGTAATTAAAAGTCTTTTCATGTTTAGTAAACTACCAACCCGTTATTATTAATAGCTCTTATAGCTTTTTGATATAGTTAGCCCTTGTTTAAACATTGTTGTGGTCGCCATAAAAAAACCCATATATATATATATAACCCTGATATACCCTATATAGTCTACCTCAGTATTAGTAGGTGTATATACCTCAGTATTAGAGTAGTAAGTGTTCCAGGAGGAGCGGAGAGACTCCTGCCCTCCGATGTCCCACATCAGGAAGTGTGTGTTCTTCACCACGATCTCCTCTACATTGCTGCCGATGGTGGGAGATGTGTGGACCACCTCGTTCATCAGACTAGAACACACACACACACACACACACACACACACACACACACACACACACACACACACACACACACACACACACACACACACACACACACACACACACACACACACTATGGTATAGTAATGTAGTACTTACAACTGGTAGAGTATGGTAGTATATGGTAGAGTATTGTAGTACTTACAACTGGTAGAGTATGGTGGTCTTCCCTGCGTTGTCTAGTCCAACAATGATCACCTTGTGTTCTGCAAAAAAACATGACAGTAGCACACACATGAATAAGAAAACCACATACTAGAAAGTCCTCCTCGGTTCAGTTTCTGTTCTCCTTCGTCTACTGTCAACTGTTTTCACTGTGCTTACTTTCTTTTCACTGTTTGCACATCATCTGTTGTGGTTAAGAAAAGATGTTCTTTATTATGCCCAGATGGGACATTAGGGAGAAATGTTGTTTGTTGACCGTCAAATCATTAGTTTAAAGTCTGTACTTAACAAGACCAACTCCTGTATGTCTGGTCATGTCCTGGTAAACCAACAGGCCCACACCAAGCCATCAACACAATGAACAATACGTTCTACTGGAGGGCTTGGGCTTCCCCACCTTTACAGGTGCAGACAGGAAGTGAGGTCAGGGGGCTCTGGTACAGGAAGGAAGTGAGGTCATTGTATCCACTGTACTCGAGTATGTAGCATATCGATGCTTCCTTAGGGAAAATTACTAGCCTGTGGGGGCTATTGGTGGATAGGACACTTTGCCGTCGTCTTCATCATCATCAAATATGTCAAAATTAGTTCCATTACTGTTTAATTTAATACAAAACGTTGTGAATATCAAAATTGCAAGAGGCACTTAGTGTAGGCTGAATGCCTCTAGAGATACAGACCTGGCCCAGAGTGAAAGCCCCCCAGGCCACTAGAAGAATAATCCTGATTTAAAGAAGGATTAGGACAAATGTGTTGTAATCCTCATTAGTCGTGAGGGGACAGTAGAATCGTATCGGTGGTGGAGATTGGTGGAAAGTTGTCATTTTAAAAACGTGTCTATAAATGATGTATAGGCGTTAGTTAGGTTAGTGTTCTGTGGGGACCTAGTTAACTTGGTGGGCTGGAGTACTGAATGCTGTTCATATGAATAGTGCTGACTGGGATGCAACCACAGCTGTGGTTGAAGACCCGTTTCCCCAAACAAAGAGCATCACACACAGCCAGATTAGCCGTTGCCCATTAACAGCCGGTCTTTGCTTTGTAGTTTAACACGTGTTAAACTACAAAGAGATTGATCCAACAGACTAAACTCGCAGCAACTATTACTACAGTCAGGAACTTTAACACAAGTTACAATGCTGAACAGTTTACTGTAGATAACACATACATCACCACGCTTCAACCAAGACTCACACGAGTTTAAGTCACCGTTTATATATTGTTTAACTTGCCAACATGTTGGGCTTCCTCAGTAAACATCTAGCTAATCTGAGATGAGTTACTAGCCTCTAGTTTAACTAGTTGCATGAGTTACTAAACTCTAGTTTAAATAGTTACATGACTTACTAACATCTAGTTTAACTACTTACATGAGTTACTAACCTCTAGTTTAACTAGTTACGCGAGTTACCAACCTCCAGTTTAACTAGTTACATGAGTTACTAACCTTGGTTACAGAAGAAACTCCACAGTTTGGCAAAGATGAGGCCCATGGTAGAAAACAATGTAGATCCAGCTGTGGAGGGAGAGCTAGCCAAGCTAACTAGCCAAGCCTACTGGCAGCTGTGTGGAGGGAGAGCTAGCAAGGCTAACTAGCCAAGCGCACTGGCAGCTGTGTGGAGGGAGAGCTAGCAAAGCTAACTAGCAGCTGTGGAGGGAGAGCTAGCCAAGCTAACTAGAAGCTGTGGGGGGAGAGCTAGCCAAGCTAACTAGCTGCTGTGGCAAAAGTACAGCGGTCTCTGCTAGCATTACCATTAGCTAGAGCTCCCCAGCGGAATCCTCACAGACCGCCATAAAAAAACGAGACAAGCTGCAGGAAACAACGCAACAAACACCTTGACCGAGCTACAGCGGATGCTAATGTCGCTAGTACGCGTCCTCAACAGGTATGTGTACGTAAGACTGAAGGGGCTAGGGGCTAGGAGGCTAGGAAGCTAGGAGCCAGGGAGCTAGCGGCGGAGCGCGAGCGTCTTCTGCGGGCTGCGTTCCCGTTAATGTCTTCATGATGTCCGCGCGGCCCGTTAGCTCGCGCTCCCCACCGCCCCCACTGGTGACGTCAAACGCGTCATGCGCCAGGGGTCTTTAACAACAACACGAGAACGGAACCGTTTTATTGTGCGTCCAGTCGTTCCCACTCACACGTCACGTTTCACACCCACGGCAACGGTTGTTAAACAAGACCCCAAAACCACAGTACGGTCTTTTACTGGCAAAAAAAAAAACAAATAACAAAAAAAAAAATCTGTACTTTTTTTTGATTTCCCCCTTTTTTAGTTTAATCGCTGTCCAAAAATCAGAAACGCATCCAGAAAACGGTGTTTTCGTTGCGTTTTCGTTTTTTATTTGTTGTCGTTGTTGCGAAAGTCACAGCAAACACCCACGCCATCTGAAACGGGCTACATTTTTTGGGGTGTTGGTTTATGAAAACAGTTGAAGTGTGTCACCAGCCGTTTGGCCGCTGCGCTCCTCCGTAGTTCTGTTACCAAGGCAGCGGCGGACGAAGCCAGGCGGACGGTGAGTAGCTTTTATACTTGGAACGCATCCATGGTGCTAAATACTCGCACTTAATAAAGCTCCGAAAAGATAAAAGTTAGTTTTTCTTTATGAAAAAATGTCAAACGAGTTACTTCATAAGTTCTCCACCCCCGCCGTGTCAATGTGTGTGTGTTGTGTGTGTGTGTGTGTGTGTGTGTGTGTTTTTTCTTCTTTTTTCTTCTTCGTTGTGTTTTATAGGACAAAACAGCAAAGCAGCTTGTGGCAGCTAGCTTAGTGAACTTCTACAATGCTAAACTGTCTTCATCTTGCGTGTTGAGTGTCTCTTTTGGGGGGGGGGGGAGGGGGTGTTATAATGTATAATAAAGTGTAGTCCACTTCTCTACAAAAACTATCCGCCCCTCTCCCCGCAGGAGAGAGGATGACGGCCGGCTGCTCCCAGCGCTGAGCCGCCAGGAGGGCCACCATGGGCACCGCCTCCTCCCTGGTCAGCCCCGGCGAGGTGATCGAGGACGGCTACGGCGGCGAGGACGGCGGCGAGGCCTGCGAGATCCCCGTGGAGGTGAAGCCCAAGGCCCGCCTGCTGCGCAGCTCCTTCCGCCGGGGGCCCCGCGTGATCGGCGGGGCCAGCTTCAAGTCCACCGGCTCCGTGGACCTGGAGTACGCCGCGGAGTACGAGCGGCTGCGCAAGGAGTACGAGATCTTCCGCGTCAGCAAGAACAACGAGATCGCCTCCATGCAGAAGAAGGAGGCCAAGCTGGACGAGGAGAACAAGAGGCTTCGGGCCGAGCTGCAGGTGAGGAGCTACCCTGCTGCTGCGCTGAAGATCAGATCAGATAAGATGGGATCATATACATGGCATGGTATAGGATATGATGACGCTAGAGAAGAGGGGAATGGGATATGAGGGACATCAGGATAATATAGAATAGGATAAGACTTTGTGTATCTGTGTGTAACATGTTGTGTAGGCTCTGCAGAAGACCTACCAGAAGATCCTGAGGGAGAAGGAGGGGACTCTGGAGGCCAAGTACCAGGCCATGGAGAGAGCCGCCACTTTCGAACACGACCGGGACAAAGTCAAACGGCAGTTTAAAGTAAACATTAGTCCTAGCTTTGCTTCCATAACTAGCATTCTGTAATGCTTACTGACTCCAGATCTGTTATCTTGTGTCTAAACGACCCTAACCCTAACTAACCTGACTCCAGATCTTCCGGGAGACTAAGGAGAAAGAGATCCAGGACCTTCTCAGGGCTAAGAGGGAGCTGGAAGCAAAGCTCCAGCAGCTCCACGCCGCGGGCATCCAGGTGTACCACCATGACGACTCGGACTCTGATGACAACAGACCCACTGTCACACGTAAGAACCCTAACTTACCCTAACTAACCATGACCCTAACTAACCCTGACCCTATATAACCCTAACGTGTGTGTGTGTGTGTGTGTTTCAGCTGCAGGGACCCAGTGTGAGTCATGGGTGGGTGGACCCCTGGGCAGTGAGCCATCTATGGGCAGCATGATGCACCTGCAGCAGACCCTCAGGGGCCCGGAGCTGGCTCACAGCCTGATCGACGTGGAGGGGCCCTTTGCCAACGTCAGCAGAGGTAGCTGGACTCCCCCTGTAGTCATATAGGAAGCTTAGTTTACATGTTGAAGAAACATGTTGAAAACATGTGTGTATCTAACTTGCGTATGTGTATTTACTGTGTGTGTGTGTGTCAGATGACTGGGATGCTGCAGTAGCCAGTCTGCTCCTGGTCTCTCCTCACATCTCCCAGGCTGTGTGCAGCAACACTGTGCGCTGCTACCTCATCTCCTGCCCAGAAGCCCAGGAGGAGCTGCAGGTCTTCCTGCAGGTACCTCCTCATCTCTTCCTCACTCCTCATCTTCTCTCTCCTCCGTACTCATCATCACCTTCTCTCCTCCTCTCTCCTCCTCTCTCCTCATCTGATGGTTCTGATGTGTTGTAGAAGTACTCCATCAGGCTGCAGCGGCTGTGTGAAGCAAGAGGTCATTTCTACCTCAACGTCAGTTTCCCCGAGGAGCATGCCGCCTCCTTCTCTCTGGAGCGCAGACAGGAAATGGAGAAGAGCTCCGTATGTGTCCTCCTCCTCAAGTCCTCCCTCGCCAGGTACAGGCCACGCCCACACACAGAGGTCATGACCCCTCCCCTGCAAGCCGTGTCCTGACAGCCATGTGTCCCGTGTGTAGCTCGGCGCTGGAGGACGCGGAGGAGGCGTTTGTGAGGAACCCTGACGGGCGGCCCCTGGTGGTGTACCTCCGTACTGAGGAAGAGCAGGCCTTGCCAGAGCCCACCAGACTGCTGCTGGAGAGGGTCAACGCCGCTGACACGGCCACCAAGGTCCAGGTGAGGGGTGGATGATTATGGTTGATGGTTACATCAACATTACATCATGATGGTGGATGGTGGATGGTCGTCATGGTGTCATGATGATGGCTTGATGGTTGTCATTGTATCGGTGTGGTGTTACCTGTACGTTGTCCAGGTGGTGGACCACAGCGGCTCTGCAGAAGAAGGAGCGGCCATGCTCTACTCTCACCTGGAGAAGGTCATCAAACAGGTAGAGACACACCCTCTAACCATAACCACATCCTCTAACCCTAACGATACTCTCTAACCATAACCACACCCTCTAACCATAACCACACCCTCTAAACATAACCACACCCTCTACCCATTACCACACCCTCTAACTATACTCACACCCTCTAACTATACTCACATCCTCTAACAATAACCACACCCTCTAACCATAACCACACCCTCTAACCATAAATACAATCTCTAACCAGAACCATGCCACAATAACCACACTACAATAACCACACCACAATAACACATCACAATAACCACACCAACAATAACCATGCCATAATAACCACACCCTCAAACCCTTAAAACAAACCACCACACCAAGTCCTGAAGAAGATTGTGTCCCCCTGTGTTCTCCAGGAGCTGCTAGGTGTGGAGGGGGCGGAGGGAGACTCTAAGGACTCTGGGATGGAGGATGGTCCTGACGAGGACTGGGGGGATGTGCTGTGGGACCTCCATGATGAACAGGAGCAGTCTGATGCCTTCCAGCAGGCCTGCGGCACCTCCTCTCCTCTAGGCCTGCAGAAGGTAGGCCCATGTTCTCCTCTCCCAGGAGGTAGGCTGATCTAGACCATCTAAATGTATCTTTCTCTTCAGTAACTAGAGCATCTAAATGTCTCTCTCTCTTCAGTATCTAGAGCGTCTGAATGACATGGTGGCAGCACCACCTCCCACCCCTCCACTGTTGCTGTCTGGGGGTCCGGGGTCTGGCAAGTCTCTCCTACTGTCCAAATGGTGAGAAGAGTTTCACCCTCTGAGATAGTTCCTCACCAAGCTGATGGGTCATAATGTGATCTCTAGCTGACTGTCTGGACCTCTTGTCAGGATTGAGCTGCAGCAGAAGAACTCCCCCAACACTCTGGTGCTGTACCACCTGGTGGGCCGTCCTCTCTCCAGCAGCTCAGAACCCGTTCTGCTCATCAAACGTCTCACTGTCAAGGTGACCCCTGCTCCCTGTGACTGGTTGTTTGTAACCCAAGTTAACCACAAGGTTTACCCCAGGTGTATGCAATATGTATAGGTTCAGCCAATGTTAATCTGAAAGCTCAGGTTTAAATCGTATTGATAAGAATGTCTTGAGTTTAGTCCAGGTGTGATCAGAATGTCCAGATGTAACCAGGTGTAACCAGGTATAACCAGGTGTAATCAGGTCAGGTGTGACCAGGAGTAATCCGAATGTCCAGATGTAACCAGGTGTAACCAGGTATAACCAGGTATAACCAGGTGTAACCAGGTGTAACCAGGTCAGGTGTGACCAGGAGTAATCCGAATGTCCAAGTATAACCAGGTGTGACCAGGTGTAACTAGGTATAACCAGGTATAACCAGGTGTAACCAGGTCAGGTGTGACCAGGAGTAATCCGAATGTCCAAGTATAACCAGGTGTGACCAGGTGTAACCAGGTGTAACCAGGTTTGACCAGCTGTGACCAGGTATAACCAGGATGTTGCTCTGCAGCTGCTGCAGCACCTGTGGTCAGTGTCGGGTCTCTCCATGGAACCCAGTAAGATCCTGGAGGACTTCCCTCGCTGGCTGGAGCGCTTGTCGGCTCGTCACCACGGCAACATCATCATCATCATCGACTCCATCGACCAGATCCAGGTACGAAGCATGGCTTGTTGATACGGTAGCGCCGTTTTCTGCTGGCTCTCTGTCTGACGGAGGTTGTGTTTACAGAACGCAGAGAGACACATGAAGTGGCTGATCGACCCACTCCCTGTCAACGTCAGGGTGGTGGTGTCCGTCAACGTGGAGACCTGCCCACACACCTGGAGGTACCACACCTACAATTAACACCTCATTCGTTAACCAATCAGCAATTAACACCCAGCCCATTGACTAATCAGCATTCCATAGTTCTACAACCCATAGTGTGTGTGTGTGTCTCCAGGTTGTGGCCCACCCTCCACATGGAGCCCCTCAGCCCCAGGGAGGTGAGGAGCATGGTGGCCTCAGAATTCCAGCACCTGGAGGTCCAGCTGTCTAAGGACCAGGTCAGTATCTCCACTAACACTTCCTCACCTAGTAGGAGGGGGGAGGAGGAGGTGAGAAGGAGTGAAGAGGTGAGAGGAGATGGGAGAGGTTTGAAAAGGGGAAGTTGTGGTCTGAGGAGGTGAAAGGAGGTTTTAAAAAGGAGGGAGGAAGGGAGGGGATGTTCTGAGGAGGTTTTAGGAGGAGGTTCTGAGGAGGTTGTGTTGTATTGCAGGAGAAGAGGCTGGAGCAGCACTGCCGCTCTGCGTCTGCTTGCAGTGCTCTGTATGTCACGCTGTTGGCCAGACTGCTGTCCAGGTCAGTACTCTAGATAATCTGTATGGACCAGGTCAGTACTTGAGATGAACTGTATGGATTATCATGGACCAGGTAGTGGCCATGGTTGGACCACTAGATCTGTTCAATATTGTGACATTGTGAAATCCATAATTGCCTTTAGACAAAGATTTCTGTCAATGTGTGAGGAGCCTTGTCTGGACTGTGGGGTGTTGAATGTGTTGTTCTGTGCTCCAGCTGTAGGGGCCAATGGTCTCTGGAGAAGCTCCTGGAACAGTGTCTCCTGTGCCAGGACACCATGTCTCTGTACCGCCTCGCTCTCCAGGTCACCCTGGACTCCCTGAGTGCCCAGCGAGACCGACACACCACCACCGAGGTAGCACACCGTCCAAGGCTTGTGGTCGTCATATTTTGTCACAGAGTTGTGATGTAATTCTGTGATGTTGTCATGGTTTCAGATGCTGTGTCTAGTGTGGGCCAGCCGGAATGGAGTGAGCGAATCTGAAATCCTTGAGCTGATTCCTGATCTGGAGTTTCCTGTTCTGTCGTCTGTACTGCAGCAGCTCAGCAAACTTCGCATCCTGACTCTGGTCTGTGGACTTATCCGCTTCCATCACCTGCAGGTAACTCACCCGTATAGTCTATCACCTGCAGGTAACTCACCTATACAGTCTGTCACCTGCAGCTAACTCACCTGTACAGTTTGGCACCTGCAGGTAACTCACCTGTACAGTCTACCATCACATGAACAATTTACCAAATGTTAACCTTTTTTCTGGTGTGTGTGTGTGTAGGCCTGGGAGGCTGTAAGGCAGGAGTTTCTGAGTGGGGGGGGCAGAGAGGTTCCTTACAGAGACAAGCTCATACTCTACTTCAACCAGAAGCTCAGGTACTAATGACCGCTGACAT
Source organism: Merluccius polli (assembly GCA_030340625.1). Taxonomy (NCBI): domain Eukaryota; kingdom Metazoa; phylum Chordata; class Actinopteri; order Gadiformes; family Merlucciidae; genus Merluccius; species Merluccius polli. The sequence continues at coordinate 204,176 of JAOPHQ010004850.1, forward strand.
TTCACCTTTCACCTTTAACCCTGGACCATTTAAACTGGAACCCTTATTGTGTGTGTGTGTGTGTGTAGCCAGCAGGAGGTGTACTGGAGGACAGCAGATGAGCTCCCCTGGCTCCTCCAGCAGCAGGGGGAGAAGGAGAAGCTTCAGCTCGTTCTCCTCAACTTGCTGGTGTCCCAGGACCTCTACAAGAGGTACCTCCTCCTTTACTCCTCCTCTACACCTCCTCCTTTACACCAGCTCTAATCTCCCTCCTTCTCCTTTACACCTGCTGTACACCTCCGCATCTGCACCTCCATTACTCCTCCTCTACACCTCCTTCTTGGGTTGGTTCTGTCTCCTAGTCTCCTAACCACAGTCTAACCCTGGTGTCTCGTGATCTAACCCTGGTCTCCTGGTCTAACCCTGGTGTCTCCTGGTCTAACCCTGGTGTCTCCTGGCCCCTGTGTGTCTGGTCCCCAGGGGTCGGTTCTGGGAGCTGCTGTGCTACTGGCAGTGTGTGGGGAAGGACCGGAGCTCCATGGCTGCCCAGTACTTTGAGTCTCTGCGGCAGTACGAGCAGCGCTGCCAGGGGGAGGACAGCATGAGGCGGCTGGCCTGCCTCTACGAGACCCTGGGCCGCTTTCTCCGAGACCTGGGCATGGCCAGCCAGGTGAACCTAGAATACATTTTAATAGATATAGAATATAGTAGAATACAATAGCTCCTCTAAGGCCGTAGTTCTGTCCCCCCCACAGGCCGTGGCCCCCCTACAGCGGTCCCTGGAGATCCGGGAGACGGCCCTGGACCCGGACCACCCCAGCGTGGCCCGCTCCCTGCACCAGCTCGCCGCCGTCTACGTGCACTGGAGGAAGTACGAGAGCGCCGAGCAGCTGTACAAGCAAGCGCTGCAGATCACCGAGAACGCCTACGGAGCCGAACACGCCGGCGTGGCGCGGGAACTGGAGTCGCTCGCCGTGCTCTACCAGAAACAGAACAAGTTGGTGACGCCCGTACCGACACACGGCAGCAACACGAGCCACACGTATGTCTTGTTGAAGTGGTGTGATGTGCGATGTTGTGTCTGTCACGCCGTCTCCGCTGTCAGGTACGAAGAAGCTGAGAAGCTCCGGAAGAGGTCGGTCAGGATACGACAGAAGACTGCACACCAGAAGGGACATATGGTGAGACAGACTGACGGAGAGACAGAAGGGACATATGGTGAGACAGAGGGACAGAAGGGACATATGGTGAGACAGAGGGACAGAAGGGACATATGGTGAGACAGACTGACAGAGAGGTAGAAGGGACATATGATGAGACAGACTGACAGAGAGATAGAAGGGACATAATGGTGAGACAGACTAACAGAGAGATAGAAGGGACATAATGGTGAGACAGACTAACAGAGAGACAGACACAATTGTCTTGGCATTTCTTAAGAAGTTCTTTCTCTCTGATCCAGGTCTTCAGGTAACATCTCATAAACTGAACGGTGAAGTAATTTACTCTGGATTAAAGTGTGGACTAAGTGACTAAGCCCCCCCCCCCCCCCTCCCCCAGTATGGTTTCACCCTGTTAAGGCGCAGAGCTCTGCAGCTGGAGGAGCTGACTCTGGGGAACGACTCGGCCGACTGCGCCAAGACCCTGAACGAGCTGGGGGTCCTGTACTACCTGCAGAACAACCTGGAGTATAAATATACTATATATATATATATATATACTATATGTGCTAACGGTGTGCTGTCAGGGCATTGTGGTGCTAGCTGTGTGCTAATGGTGGGCTAACGGTGTGCTAACTGCCAGGGCAGCGCGAGGCTTCCTGAGCCGGTCTCTGGAGATGCGTCAGCGGGTGCTGGGTCCGGAGCACCCGGACTGCGCCCAGTCTCTCAACAACCTGGCGGCGCTGCACAGCGAGCGCAGAGAGTACCAGGCTGCTGAGGAGCTCTACCAGAGAGCCCTGGAGCTCCGCAAGACCGCCCTGTCCCCGGACCACCCCTCCCTGGCATACACACTCAAACACCTGGCCATGCTCTACAAACGCAGGGTGTATAGACGTCTATATACATCTATATCTATCTATACGTCTCTCCCTCTAAATATATCTATTTATCTCTCTATTTAGATATATCTATATATCTCTCTATCTAGATATATCTATATATCTCTCTATCTAGATATATCTATATATCTCTCTATCTAGATATATCTATATATCTCTCTATCTAGATATATCTATATATCTCTCTATCTAGATATGTCTATATACATCTATATATGTCTATCTAGAAATATCTACATCTATATATGTCTCTCTATCTAGATATATCTATTTATCTCTCTATCTAGATATATCTCTATACCCTTCTATCTAAATATATCTATATATATATTTACACACGCCCTCAAACACCTCGCCATGCTCTACAAACGCAGGGTAGGAGACACATTTGTTAATTGTGTGTGTTTTGTGTGTGTGTGTTCCAGGGTAAGCTAGAGAAAGCAGTTCCCCTCTATGAGCTAGCTCTGGACATCAGACAGAAGAGTTTTGGTGCCAAACATCCCAGCGTTGCCACAGCACTGGTCAACCTGGCCGTCATCTACTGCCAGCTGGTGAGACAGTTGGCATGCTAACACACCGCTAACACTGATAGCATGCTAACATGGACCTCGTCGTGATGGTTCTACAGATGGTTCTCCTATGATACTAGGTATGACAGGGTACCAGGTATGGTCTGGGTATGACAGGGTACTAGGTATGGTCTGGGTATAACAGGGTATATTCCTGGGTTCCAGAAGAAGCATGAGGAAGCTCTTCCTCTGTACCAGCGAGCACTCCGGGTCTACGAAGACACACTGGGCCCCTCCCACCCCCGCGTTGGAGAAACCCTCAAGAACCTGGCGCTCCTCAGGTAGAACCAGCCTTCTATCACCATTCAGAACCATCCAGAACCATCCAGAACCAACTAACCCTCTCTCTCCTCTCCAGCTACGAGGAGGGAGACTTTGAGAAAGCAGCTGAACTTTACAAGCGGGCCATGGAGATCAAGGAGGCGGAGCCATCACTGGTGTGTGGGACCGCCCCCTCGCGTCACTCCTCCAATGGGGACACGTTCAGCCTCAGAGGCCCCGCCCTCATCCCCCAGACCCCCCGGTGAACCTAGGGGCCGGAGCTGGGATTGACAACTTGATTGATAACTTTCTTCTTCTCTGTCAGTGGTTAACATCAGTGCCAGCAGGAGTATCATGATTAGAACTAGTAATAGTATCTAAAGTATTGAGAACAGAACATGTTCACGAAGACACTGGGAACTGAAGTGAGACTTTTAATGTCTAAAGACTTTTATTTCTTAAAACATTTCTAGTTCCTCCTCACAGGAAGTGAAACCATCAAATGGTCCTCCAGCAAAACAGAGTATAAATGTATCTATCTTAGTAATAATTATATATATATATGCCATTTGGTGGATGTTTTTATCCAAAGCGTCCTTAAGTGACCTTAAGTGAGTGCAGACGTTCCAGGCGGAAAGACCTTGTCCTCTCTCCATGCAGCTGTGGTCCTAAACCTCTGGACAGAGATAACTAACCTACAGAAGTCACTAGTAACTAAAGTAACTTGTACTGAATGGACAGACTGAGAGGTAACTGACCTATGATGTAACTAGTAACTAAAGTAACTAGTACTGAATGGACAGACTGAAGTAACAGAGGTCATCAACCTACAGAAGTAACTAGTACTGAAGGGACAAACTGAAGTAACTGAGGTCGTTAACCTACAGAAGTAACTAAAGTAACTAGTACTGAATGGACAGACTGAAGTAACAGAGGTCAGTAACCTACAGAAGTAAGTACTGAATGGAGTACCGGGTTGTTTAGGAACAGCTGTCACCAGGTGGTTGTAAACATACTTCATGCACTTTGTACACATGATTAGTTCGAGTTCAGGGAGGTGCTGCTAGTCTGTGGCCTTAAGTGCATTATGCCAAATTATGCCAACATTGGGTACATTATTATGGTACAGTGTATCACTGTATAATAAATCATAAGTATACTGTGATCATTGTTTTGTATTCATGGATTACTTCTGTATAAAATGTTTTGGAATGAGAACCACATGTTCCATCTAATAAATATTTTATTGAAAGACGTTGAGGATGTGTGACGTTACAGTAGAGACCTTCATGAACAAACCAACTAACAGAGGTTATGATATTAATATTAAACTGTTGAGCATGATGTCACCATGTAGGTTTAGATTTGTTGGAACTCAATGATTTCATGGAATGATGCTAGTAGGTTAGCACCAGCTGCTTCTAGATAACATTCCTCTAGTGCTGTGGGTTCTTTTGGGAAATGCTAACAAGGTTAGTCACGGCATGCTCCAGTTGGTCAGTAATGGTTGGCTGATGCTAGCTGCAAGCTGCTGGCTTCAGATCTGCTTCATGCGGGCCATCAGCTCCTCCAGGCTCTCCTCGGTCTCCTGCACCATTGCTCCCTCATCCGACTCCTGAGGAACCAAAACCGGCGGGTTAAACCAGAGGGTTAAACCGGCGGGTTAAACCAGCAGGATTATGAAGTGAGGAAGTGGAGCACCACCTGACCTTCTGAGGAGGAAGGGTGTAGGCTACAGTGATGCCTTCTGGGAGGTCTGGGACAAGCCCCGAGGACGCGTTCAGCTCCTCCTCCGTCACCTCAGACACCACCTCTATACCTACACACACGCACACACACACACAGGTATATATATATTATGGTATATTATTACTATGATACTATGTTTATATATTATAGTATTTTATAGTATATTGAAGGCTCACCCCAGTCGTTCTCCTCATGGACGACCTCCTCCACCTCCACCACCTTCTCCTCTCTAGGCCGCTCCGCCTCTCTCCTCTATACACACACACACACACACACAATAATAGAAACAAATATATAGCTAATTGAAAACAAATGTATTATAAATATTGTTCAGTAAATGTAGTATTATGGCTTATTAAGTAGTGTGGCTTTGTGCATTCCATCATGTTTTCCATTGTAATGTTTTCCATTGTAATGTTTCCATTGATGTTTTGTGTTTGCTAAATAAACACACTGGGAGCATAAGCAGTGTTGCTGACTTTTTCTTTCCACTGTTTCCCGCTGGCCATGACCTTCTTGCAGTAATTATTGTGTATAAAGGGAGCGCTGCTGGCACTCTTTGCTGAGCCACTGCATGTGTATTTATCTATTTTTTACCGTTTGCAAGAGGTAGCCTGCGAAAGGGCCTGATGAAAATTTAGTGGAACACCTAAAGTCAGAGGTTGGGAAGCACTGATGAAGAGTAAATCAGTCTTAACCCCGCCCATCTGGTACTCTTCCTGCTGCCTCCTGCAGCGTCTTAACCCCGCCCACCTGGTACTCTTTCTGCTGCCTCCTACAGTGTCTTAACCCCGCCCACCTGGTACTCTTCCTGCTGCCTCCTACAAGTGTCTTAACCCCACCCACCTGGTACTCTCTCTGCTGCCTCCTACAGTGTCTTAACCCCGCCCACCTGGTACTCTTTCTGCTGCCTCCTACAGTGTCTTAACCCCGCCCACCTGGTACTCTTCCTGCTGCCTCCTACAAGTGTCTTAACCCCGCCCACCTGGTACTCTTCCTGCTGCCTCCTACAAGTGTCTTAACCCCGCCCACCTGGTACTCTTTCTGCTGCCTCCTACAAGTGTCTTAACCCCACCCACCTGGTACTCTCTCTGCTGCCTCCTACAAGTGTCTTAACCCCGCCCACCTGGTACTCTCTCTGCTGCCTCCTACAAGTGTCTTAACCCCACCCACCTGGTACTCCTCCTGCTGCCTCCTACAGTGTCTTAACCCCACCCACCTGGTACTCCTCCTGCTGCCTCCTACAGTGTCTTAACCCCGCCCACCTGGTACTCTCTCTGCTGCCTCCTACAAGTGTCTTAACCCCGCCCACCTGGTACTCTCTCTGCTGCCTCCTACAAGTGTCTTAACCCCACCCACCTGGTACTCCTCCTGCTGCCTCCTGCAGTGGGCATGGTCACAGTGGGGGTTGGGCTTCATGGACATGGTGGGAAAGAAGTCCAGCATGGCGTTGTAGCCCAAGTAGTGACTCACTGTACCGAACTTCAGCAGGTACCTGACACACACACACACACACAATAGTTTGCAAATATTGTCAGTATTAACTTTCTTTCTATATCTCTGTGAATGTTATTATTTTTAATAAGTTCTCATCTGTTTGTATTGTAATGTATCATTTGTTTTTGTTGTGTCTGTGGAAACTTTGTGATTTGTTGTGCTGTTTTTTATGTCAGAACACCTTTGTTAGAGATTTTAATCTCAAAAGGTTCTCCTGGTGAAATAAAGAATAGAAATGATAGATAAAGTCTTACTTGAGGACGTTCTGCACCAGGATGCCAGCCACCACGCCCATGGTGGTGGGCAGGCTGGCAGCACACACGCCGTCCCTCTTCAGCGTCTTCTCATCAATGTTGGCTGCCACCACCAGGGGGGGGGCGCACTGTCACAGCAGAGGAGCAAAACATCCCGTTAATATGGTAAGAATATGAAGGTGGGACTCAATGTAGAGGTGTGTGTGTGTGTGTGTGTGTGTGTGTGTGTGTGTGTGTGTGTGTGTGTCTGTGCCCCTACAGCGAAGCAGGCCGTCTCTCCAGGGATGATCAGCTGGATGTGTCCGGACACGGCGTTCTCACTGACGCCCGACTCCATCCACACCTGGCCCAGCTCGTTACACACCTGCTCACACAATCACAACATATATAACAACATATATACCATATATAACATATATAATACTATATATTACAACATATATAACAACATATATACCATATATAACATATATGGTATATATACTATATATTACAACATATATAATAACTAATCAGCTATTGATTGACTGACCGTGTTGATGGCTATCCGGGCCTCAAAGTTATCCACACAGCTCAGAATCAGGTCCACAGGGGTACCCTCCTCCAGACCGCCATGACTAACACACACACACACACACAAAATCAGACCCTTTGTGGGCGGAGCCAATGTGATGGTGGGGTGTGGTTGGAGCAGGGCCAGGGCGGGGGGGGGGGGTGGGTGTGGTCGGGGCGGGGCTCTACCTGATTCGCTCCATGAAGTGGTTGAAGTTGTCCAGGGTGGTGATGTTGTAGTTGTGGGTCTCGAAGGTAACGTCTGGGTTAATGTTTCTGTCAGAGAGGAGATGAAACCTTCATCATACAGATACTGTCCACAAGACTACTAACTCTTATTAACCTTCTACTGCCAGGAGAAGATCTGGTCCATCACAACATGAATAACATGACCCTAACAGAGATGACCACATGAATAACATGATCCTAACAGAGATGGCCATATAAATAACATGATCCTAACAGAGATGACCACATGAATAACATGACCCTAACAGAGATGACTATATGAATAACATGACCCTAACAGAGATGACCATATGAATAACATGATCCTAACAGAGATGACTATATGAATAACATGGTCCTAACAGAGATGACCACATGAATAACATGATCCTAACAGAGATGACCACATGAATAACATGATCCTAACAGAGATGGCCACATGAATAACATGATCCTAACAGAGATGGCCACATGAATAACATGATCCTAACGGAGATGACCATATGAATAACATGATCCTAACAGAGATGGCCACATGAATAACATGATCCTAACAGAGATGACCATATGAATAACATGATCCTAACAGAGATGACCACATGAATAACATGATCCTAACAGAGATGACCACATGAATAACATGATCCTAACAGAGATGACCACATGAATAACATGATCCTAACAGAGATGACCACATGAATAACATGATCCTAACAGAGATGACCACATGAATAACATGACCCTAACAGAGATGACCACATGAATAACATGACCCTAACAGAGATGACCACATGAATAACATGACCCTAACAGAGATGACCACATGAATAACATGACCCTAACAGAGATGACTATATGAATAACATGATCCTAACAGAGATGACCATATGAATAACATGACCCTAACAGAGATGACCACATGAATAACATGACCCTAACAGAGATGACTATATGAATAACATGATCCTAACAGAGATGACCATATGAATAACATGATCCTAACAGAGATGACCACACGAGTAACATGACAGTGATGACCACATGAGTAACATGACAGTGATGACCACATGAGTAACATGACAGTGATGACCACATGAGTAACATGACAGCGATGACCACATGAGTAACATGACAGCGATGACCACATGAGTACCTGAGAGTGTGTTCAGCAGCCTCCACCTTGCTCATCCCAGCTTGGTGCGGCTGGAAGAACAGCCGGTTCATGTTGGCCAGCTCCACGTGGTCGTAGTCGAACAGCAGCAGCTGAGGACCCAAGAGGAGGAGCCACCATCAGCACCAACTCACTACTGGACTACAGCTGTAGGTGGAGGAGGACGGCAGGTAAAGGTGACATTACCTTACCGATGCCACATCTGGTGAGCATCTCTGCCGTGACGCTGCCCACTCCGCCCACACCCACCACAGCCACCGCGTAGCTGCGGATTTTCTGTGAACACGTGAAGACGTCACATTAACATTTAACTGGAATAATAAATGCATTGTCAAACAAAACGGGCCGGACAGCTTCAATACCTCATAGTCCTCGACGATGCCCATCCTCTTCAAAGCCATCAGGCGACTGCAAAACAAACTTGTGTTATATCCAGTAAGGTCCTCTTTAATATGTGTATTATTATTATTATTATGAATATTATTATTCATTTGTTGCACAGCCAGCAGTAATACCATCAACACACACACACACACACACACACACACACACACACACACACACACACACACACACACACACACACACACAATGTACACCCAAAACAAAACGTGGTGTAGACAGAGTCAGGCCTGTCACATCTGATGTCACATCCGCACTGCAGACATCTCCTCCGCAGACACACCAGGATGGGACTGAGACCAGAAGGTCTACCAGATCCAGATGTGTACCTGTAAGGGTTAGAGTCCACCACCTCCGCACTCATCTTGTGTATCTTGGGTCTGTGTCCAGGCTGCTGCTGGTGGTGGTGGTGTCCATGCTGCTCCTCCAGAGAGGACCTCTGCTTACATTTGATCAGCTCGTTCTCCAGCTCCCTCACCCGCAGCTTCAGCTCCTCCATCGTAGCCATCTTAACACTGCTGACTTCCGCTTTTCCCCCAAGTATGAAGAATTAAACGGTGTTTTCGCGGAGCGGGGCGGTGAGTCAGACGAGGTACACGTCTACCAAAAACCCCCAGCTGACACGCTGTGCTACTGTCAACAATGTCCGGGTAGGAACCGCAGCGCTGGGGTTCAAAGGTTCCTCCCTTTACTGTTCACGACGACTGAAGTCCGACTCCTACTTTCTCCTTTCTCCTGTTACTATCTTTTACTCCTCGATCCCGTTAAAAGGTAACGAACAGCTGAATTGTTAGTGCATTGTTTTAAACTACCGTGTAAACGGTAAATACAGCGGGGATACATAGGACATAAAGGCTTGTGTGTGTGTGTGTGTGTGTGTGTGTGTGTGTTCTGAGGAGGAGGAGGTGGAGAAGGAGGTGCGGTCCAGAGTAATGAACCTGCTGGGAGACATGGAGGAGGTACGGGAGGAGCACAAATTCAATGTTTCTCAGCTGCAAAAGTATCTGTCTGGAAAGTTAAGGGTTCCCAGCGGTGAGCTCATTACTGTGCGACAGTACAGGTAGGTTCAATGTGAACGTGAACATGAATATTAATATTAATATGAATATGAATGTGAACATGAATATGAATGTGAATTTGAATATGAATGTGAATGTGAGAGTCATGAGGTGGACTGGCTGGATCACCTCTCCATGTGGTTCCAGCTCTGGCCAGTCCAACCCCACCTTCCTGGTCCAGAGTCCGGCGGAGAGCTTCGTCCTCAGGAAGAAACCTCCAGGGTCTCTGCTCCCCGGAGCACACAGGGCAGGTTCAGCTTTATATATATATATATATATATATATATATATATATATATATATATATATATATATATATATATATATATATATATATATATTTAAGTTATAAAGATGCTCTCCTAGGCTAAATGGAAGCTTGTGTTGATGTGATAGTGATAATAATATTATTGTGTGTGTGTGTGTGTGTGTGTGTGTGTTTAGGTGGACAGGGAGTATCGGGTTCAGAAGGCTCTGTTCTCCGCTGGTTTCCCTGTGGCTCGGCCCCTGCTGCTCTGTTCAGACGATGCGGTCATTGGAACTGAGTTCTACCTGATGGAGCATGTTAATGTAGGTCAGACCACACCAAACGATCAGAGAGCTCTACCTGATGGAGCATGTTAATGTAGGTCAGACCACACCAAACGATCAGAGAGCTCTACCTGATGGAGCATGTTAATGTAGGTCAGACCACACCAAACGATCAGAGAGCTCTACCTGATGGAGCATGTTAATGTAGGTCAGACCAGACCAAACGATCAGAGAGCTCTACCTGATGGAGCATGTTAATGTAGGTCAGACCAGACCAAACGATCAGAGAGCTCTACCTGATGGAGCATGTTAATGTAGGTCAGACCAGACCAAACGATCAGAGAGCTCTACCTGATGGAGCATGTTAATGTAGGTCAGACCAGACCAAACGATCAGAGAGCTCTACCTGATGGAGCATGTTAATGTAGGTCAGACCAGACCAAACGATCAGAGAGCTCTACCTGATGGAGCGTGTTAATGTAGGTCAGACCAGATGAGGTTAAGATGAGGCTGTGTTGGGTCTCTCAGGGCAGAATCTTCCGGGACATCCGTCTCCCTGGGGTGAGTCCAGCGGAGCGGGCGGCGCTGTATGTGGCAGCGGTGGAGGTTCTGGCCCGCCTCCACAGCCTCAGCCTCCATGAGCTTCACCTGCTGGACTACGGACGTGGACACGCCTACTGCCAGAGACAGGTGAGAGGTGAGGGAGGGGAGGGGAGGGGAGGGAGGGTGAGAGGGGAGGAAGGGTGAGAGGTGATGGAGAGGAGGGAGGGAGGAAGGGGAGGTGAGGGGTGAGAGGGGAGGTGGGGTGAGGTGGGGTGACATATGAGGCTATATATGAATATATATTTACAACCAGTTTAAACAGTTTGTGCAGCCAGATGTGTGTGTGTGTGTGTGTGTGTTTTAAAGGTGTCCACCTGGACCAAGCAGTACCAGGCCTCTGCCCACCAGGACATTCCGGCCATGAGCGAGCTGTCCAGCTGGCTGGGCCACAACCTGCCGTCGCACGATGATGAGGTCACACTGGTCCATGGGGACTTCCGCATCGACAACCTGGTGTTCCATCCCACAGAGGTAGTCTCTCCCAGTATAAACTGTCCCAGTAGAACCAGTTGAACCCTAGCCCTCCCAGTATAGAACCTTAACCCTCCCAGTACACTGTACTAGTTGTCATGGTGGTTGTCCTCCGGTTGTCGTGGTTACCAGGCGCGGGTGTTGGCGGTGTTGGACTGGGAGCTGTCCACAACCGGCCAGCCAATGGCTGACCTCGCCTACTTCCTGATGCCTCACTATTGGCCACAAGAGCTCAGCCTCATCAGCACAATGGGAAGCTTGCGTGGAGTACAAGGTAACACACACACACACACACACACACACACACACACACACTGCACAATTGCACATGCACACACACCCTCACACACACACGAGGTATACTCACTCTACTCTACACACTCACACACACCGAGGTATACTCACTATCATCTATACAATACTATAGTCTCTCTATTCTCTGTCTGGCCACCAGGGGTCCCCATCCCGGAGGAGCTGACATCTGTGTACCGTCGGTGCCGCGGGTTGGAATGCGACCTGCCGCCGCTCAACTTCCACCTGGCGCTGTCTGTGTTCAAGATGGCAGCCATCGCCCAGGTCAGTCTGAGGTCAGAGGTCAGGATAGTCTCTCTGAGGTCAGTCTGCTGTGTTGTTTACATGTACCTCCAGTAGAGGCTGTGAACGCGGCTGTGTTCACAGGGGGTGTACGCGCGACACCTGCTGGGCAACGCCAGCGCTCCCAACGCCGTGGAGTTCGGACAGATTGTGGAGCCACTAGCCAAGGCCGCGCTGCAGCTAGCTACTGGGTAGGTTACCGTGACAACCAGCTAGCTCTACTTTCTGTTATTTGTAGCCGTTTCCTGTCTGAGGTCTCTACCTACTGACTCAGATCCCTCCCAGGTCCAGAGAGCCGTCTGTTCTTGCAGAGCCCGCAGGGACAGGAAGTACTCCGGCGTGTCAAAGACTTCATGAGAGAACACATACTTCCTGCCCAGAAGGTTGGTCTGGGGTTAAAGGTCATCAGGGCTCATAATGAGATTCAGACAGAAGCAGTCGCTCTCTGAGCCGCACAGGGTCATCCAAACATCATCACAGCTCAGTAATTCCTGTTCCCCCAGGAAGTAGCAGAGTACTACGAGAGACACACAGCTGCTTCTCCTCAGCACTGGGAGACTCCTCCGGTCATTGAGGACCTGAAGGTAGGGAGTCCCTTCAATGTTGTTTATTTTACATTAGTCTGACTCACCGGAAGTAGGTTGTTGGTACAAGCCTGCCATTGGCTGTGCTAGCAACATACATGCTGAAAAAAGTTTTGACAAAGTTTTTACGTTTTATGTGGCATTTCTTTTGCGGGGATTTAGCCATTTTAATGCCAGGGCTCGCCTCCCCACGTGCAAATATTCCAAACATGCAAAACAAGTTCCCCCCCACACTATCTTGCAAGGGTACCGTCGCTGCATACTAGGCTTAGCGCCGTCTTTTTCCCCTATACCAGAATGATAGTGGGTTCAGCCAGATCGTCCTCCAAAACCAAATGTGTGTGGGTGTGTGTGTCCAGGTGATGGCGAAGGGGGCGGGGCTATGGAACCTCTTCCTCCCAGCGGTTAGTGGTCTGAGTCAGTTGGACTACGCCCACATAGCTGAGGAGACTGGGCGGTGCATCTATGCTCCCGAAGTCTTCAACTGTCAGGCTCCTGGTAATACTAGTACTCGTACTACTAGCTACTACTACCACTAACTAGTACTAGTACTACTATGAACTAGTACTAACACTACTAACAACTAGTACTAGTAATACTACTGTTGTGGAAAAAACTTCATACAACATTTAACACTTAACGTAACTTGACAAAATAAGAGAGTTCAGGAGGATCTGAAGCTTCAGGTTATATTGGCTCCCTTGTGGTTTCCTCCTCCATGCATTAATCACTAATCACCCCATCCTGACAACCTATACATTGTTTACCTATTCCAACCTAAAGATTAGGCTCCTCCCCTGTGGCCCTTTCACAGCTGCACACCAGCTGGGCATACCATTACACTTCTGCAGCACATGTACTTGTGAGATAAAATGAACTATAACTAAACTTACTAACTTGAGGTAGTTTACATATAACAAATACCAATATCGAGTAAAGTAACAAATCAAAGTAAACAAATGTACCTGTAACAAATATGAGTCAGCATAAAGATGCATGGCAACCTGTATGAGCACAATGAAAATCACTAATATCATAAATATTCATTCACCCAATTGACTACAATACCACAATTTATGATTGTAGGATCCCCTCAGAGTATGCAATGATTAAACTTTAACGGTAATGTTAACTAATTTAACATAAGTAAATGTAAGTAGACTAGAGACAAAGAGACTAGAGTGTGTGACTGCAAGTGACTCTTCCCAGGTCTACTTTTACGATAAAGTTGTCAGTTGACCGTTGACCCCCCTCAGACCGGGAGACAAAAAGGGGGTAAAGATGTGTGTTAAGACTCATTGGGAGCTTACATTATCTTTCTGTGTAATTGACAACTGCAGGGGGTCATAAACAAGATTAATCCCAGTGTCGGCAGGATGCTTACGTGAGTGTTTAGGTGATTTAGCCACCCTGACCTGTGACTCTGTTCTGTTCCTCTCAGGGCAACCCTGAGAATCTAAATATATTGGGGGCACTAAACGTCTGAGGTTTATTTGTATAAGAGTTTCCCATCTGTGGTTCTCTGTATTTTTCCACACTTATTAGATTCATATGCATAATGGCAAGATAATAATTATGTATTATGATTAAATGTAAGGGTAAATTTCTCCCACACTACTAGCAAGTACTAGTACTACTACTAACTAGTACTACTACTAAGAAGTACTAGTACTACTAACTAGTCCTAATACTACTAACTAGTACTAGTACTTCTACTAACTAGTACTATTACTAACTAGTACTAATACTTACTAGTACTATTACCTTAGTAATACATAGCTAAGCTAACAAAGTGCTGCGTATTCACTCCTGAGAGCCAATGCCCGGCACCACTCCCTCTATAGGTTAACACACGCTACAGCATGCATATCTCTGATTGGCCAATATAGTCAGGTAACTGAAGTAGTGGGTGGTGTCTGACAGGAAGTGACATCATGGTGTGTTGTAGACACAGGAAACATGGAGGTGCTCCACATGTTTGGCAGCGAGGAGCAGAAGAAGAGCTGGCTGGAGCCCCTGCTGAGAGGAGAGATACGTTCCTGCTTCTGTATGACAGGTAGTCTCTCTACCATTCTCTCTCTCTCTCTTATGTACGACAGGTAGTCTCTCTACCATTCTCTCTCTCTCTTCTGTATGACAGGTAGTCTCTCTACCATTCTCTCTCTCTTATGTATGACAGGTAGTCGCTCTACCATTCTCTCTCTCTCTCTTATGTATGACAGGTAGTCTCTCTACCATTCTCTCTCTCTCTTATGTATGACAGGTAGTCGCTCTACCATTCTCTCTCTCTCTTATGTATGGCAGGTAGTCGCTCTACCATTCTCTCTACCATTCTCTCTCTCTCTCTTATGTATGACAGGTAGTCGCTCTACCATTCTCTCTCTTATGTATGACAGGTAGTCTCTCTACCATTCTCTCTCTCTCTGTCTCGCTGTCTCGCTCTCTTTCTCTCTCTGATGGTGTATGTGTGGTGACTGTGTGCTGGTCTTCCAGAGCCGGGTGTGGCGTCCAGCGATGCCACCAACATGGAGTGTTCTCTACGGCGGGAGGGAGAGCAGTACGTGGTGAACGGCACCAAGTGGTGGAGCAGCGGTATGTCCTCTACCTCCTGGTTCTGTCTAGTCCTCCTCTACCTCCTGGTTCTGTCTAGTCCTCCTCCACCTCCTCCTGGTTCTGTCCAGTCCTCCTCTACCTCCTTTTTCTGTCTAGTCCTCCTCTACATTCTGGTTCTGTCACGTCCTCCTCCACCTCCTGGTTCTGTCTAGTCCACCTCCTGGTTCTGTCTAGTCCTCCTCCACCTCCTCCTGGTTATGTCCAGTCCTCCTCTACCTCCTGGTTCTGTCTAGTACAGGTCTAACCTGTCCAGGTCTAACATGTCGTGTTCTAACCTGTCCTGGTCCAGGTGTTATCTGTCCTGGTCCAGGTCTAACCCACTCAAGGTCCACTTCAACATCTCTAGTGTTCAGTCCAACCAACCTAAAATCTGGTATTCCAGAAGCCAACCAGAATCTAATTATCAATAGACGGCGTACCATGGTTACTGAGGTACATATGTGCCTATAAATATTATTTATGATGCATTTTATCAGAAAAATACCATTAACATTGTTTTTATAACAAAACACAAAACCAACCGGTCTAACCGGTGAGTGTTTGTAACCTTGTCCGAGATCTTGTTACCTCTGTTGTACTGTTGACTTCTGACAAGGAATAGGCAGACTGCCATCTGGAAAAAAAAGATTAGACACGAAAGCAAATGTTTTTGTGTGTTGTCAAGGAGGTCACTGTAAGGGAAACGCCTAAACGGCTTAGGACTTATGCTGTATTGGCCCCAGAGTGCCTGAAAAGTGAATTCATGTTGGAACTCATCTGACAGCTCATGTATACATCAGGAAGTATTAATGACATACTTTATTCATTATTCATCAACGTACTTTCTGTTTGATCACCAACTCAAAGCGTATCCAGCGGTCCAGCTGTTTCCAGACAGTCTGAGAGATGTTGTGGTGGCTGGGAGTGTTGGGAAGTCCTCAGGGTTAGGCAGACTTTCCACCCGGTCTTCCTTGGGGAGGGGAGGGGAGGGGAGGAGAGGAGAGGAGAGGAGAGGAGAGGAGAGGAGAGGAGAGGAGAGGAGAGGGGAGGGGAGGGGAGGGGAGGAGGGGAGGGAAGGGCAGGGCGTGATGTGGCAGATAAAGAACATAATGGCTTCCCGAACGTTCTGCATGACTGTGGCCACCAAGGGCTGTCCTCATGGAAGGAATGCTGTTTTATTCCAGTTTGTACCCAACAGCACTGCAGATGTCTCCTCATTGATTCCAGTCAAGTTTAGTTGTTGAGCACTTGAGTCCAGCTCCAGTCTCAGGGCTTCATAAACCACATCCCCCCCTCCCCCCCGCGCCCTAGACCCTCAGACCCTCAGACCCTCAGACCACATTATACGACACCCCCCAACCCTAACCCTCACAGACCACATTACACGACCCCCTCCCCTAACCCTAGACCCTCACAGACCACATTACACGACCCCCTCCCCTAACCCTAGACCCTCACGGACCACATTACACAACCCCCTCCTCTAACCCTAGACCCTCACGGACCACATTACACGATCCCCCCCCTAACCCTAGATCCTCACGGACCACATTACACGACCCCCTCCCCTAACCCTAGACCCTCACGGACCACATTACACAACCCCCTCCTCTAACCCTAGACCCTCACGGACCACATTACACGATCCCCCCCCTAACCCTAGATCCTCACGGACCACATTACACGACCCCCTCCCCTAACCCTAGACCCTCACGGACCACATTACACGATCCCCTCCCCTAACCCTAGACCCTCACGGACCACATTACACAACCCCCTCCCCTAACCCTAGACCCTCACGGACCACATCACACAACCCCCTCCCCTAACCCTAGACCCTCACGGACCACATTACACCTAACCGTAACCCTAATCCTCTAACCCTCACAGACCCCATTACATGATCCCCCCCCCTAACCCTAACCCTATTTCTCTAACCCTCACAGACCCCATTATACGACCCCTAACCCCCTAACAAAAAAAACAAATAGATATTTTAGAATTTGAACAAAACAAAATGATTTAATATTTATACACATATATACTGTATCTCAAATGTTGACATCTCAGAAGAATTAATAGAATTAGTAGAATGAGTAGAGTAGAATAGATTAGATTAGATTGGATAGATTGGGTGATTAATAGTCTGGTTTACTGGATGTAGGTTGTTGGCATAACCCCACCCAAGCCTGCCATTGGGCGGCTGTAGTAGTCACCCAATGGGAGTCTCTGGGCGGACTTATACCTTACACCATCTGCCACCGTTACTGCATCCTGGGCTTAGCGCCACCAAAGACAATTGTGATTGGTTAAAGAAATATAAACAAGCGTTTTTTTTCCCGTATGCCAGAATGACAGTGAGTAGAGCCAGACCTTTCTCCAGCGCTGTGCTAAAACAAAGTGTGGAGATAGGTCTGGCTATGTGAGACAAGGTGATTAATAATAATTAAAATTAATTAAAAAAAGAATTGCACTGAATGACATGAATCAATTCATCAGCAAACGTTTGAAATGATTCGGGTCATAAAGTTCTCTTATCAAGGCTGTATAACTTTCCCCTCATTACGGTGAAATGCTTCCTGTTAACGTTGGCTAACAAGATGTATCACATATCAGCGTTCTGTTTCATGAGAATCTGGGAATAGTCGACAAACGCTGACCCTCTATAAAGGAAGCTTGTGTTTCCTCTGACTCTCACAGCCACCTGGCTGGGATGTGGGATTGCTGAGCACTTCCAGCTTGTGCTTATTATCTAGTGGGAGGAGGTGAGTGGTGCTGAGAGGTAGAGCTGCGTTCTACTTCCTTCCCAACATGTCTGGTCTCCTGGCCGAGTGACGACCTTCCCAACATGTCCGGTCTCCTGGCCGAGTGACGACCTTCCCAACATGTCCGGTCTCCTGGCCGAGTGACGACCTTCCCAACATGTCCGGTCTCCTGGCCGAGTGACGACCTTCCCAACATGTCTGGTCTCCTGGCCGACAGACGACCTTCCCAACACGTCCGCTTCCAAAATAGTACAAAACAAACTACAACCACAACTAAAATTGACCTGAGTTATTCCTAGGCATGTACTGTACAGTTTGCTAGATGGTGAGATGTACAGATAGATCCAGCAGGTGTTAGATGGTGAAGGTGTACAGGTGGATCCAGCAGGTGTTAGATGGTGAAGGTGTACAGATAGATCCAGCAGGTGTTAGATGGTGAGATGTACAGATAGATCCAGCAGGTGTTAGATGGTGAAGGTGTACAGATAGATCCAGCAGGTGTTAGATGGTGAAGGTGTACAGATAGATCCAGCAGGTGTTAGATGGTGAAGGTGTACAGGTAGATCCAGCAGGTGTTAGGTGGTGAAGGTGTACAGGCGGATCCAGCAGGTGTTAGATGGTGAAGGTGTACAGGTGGATCCAGCAGGTGTTAGATGGTGAAGGTGTACAGGTGGACCTAGCAGGTGTTAGATGGTGAAGGTGTACAGGTGGATCCAGCAGGTGTTAGATGGTAAAGGTGTACAGATAGATCCAGCAGGTGTTAGATGGTGAAGGTGTACAGGTGCACCTAGCAGGTGTTAGATGGTAAAGGTGTACAGATAGATCCAGCAGGTGTTAGATGGTGAAGGCGTACAGGTGGACCTAGCAGGTGTTAGATGGTGAAGGTGGTCGTGTCCTCCTCGTCCGACCCCGACAGAGAGTGTGTCTGGTCGGCCGCGCGTAGCGTCATCGCCACCGCCGGCTCTGGCTGGGCGCGACCCCTGCGACCCCCCAGCCGTTCGCCCAGGTTCTTGGCCACTCGGAGCACGCTGCCCCTGAAGGTGGAGCCTACGAACACATAGAGCAGGGGGTTGATGCAGGTGTGGCTGAGGGCCAGACTCTCGGTGACCTGCATGGCGTGGTCCAGCCCCTTGCTGACCTCGCAGTCTGTGACGAGGGCGTAGGTGGCGTCCAGCGCGCGGGTCAGCTTCACCACGTTGTAGGGCAGCTGGGTCAGCAGGAAGACCACCACCACAGCCAGCAGGACGTGCAGCGCTCGCCACTTCCTGTCCCTCCGGACCCCCGCCGCGCGGCTCAGCGCGCGCCACACGCGGCCATAGCAGACCCCCATGATGCCGAGCGGCAGCAGGAAGCGCAGCGCCACCTCCAGCAGCTCCAGACAGATCTTGGCGGAGCGGGGCATGCCGTGGGGCGGCAGGGAGACGCAGGCCAGCCCGTGGGAGGCCTGCGCCACCCGGGAGAACAGCAGCTCGGGGAGACCCAGAACGCACGCCGCCGCCCACGCCCCGGCGCTCACCAGCACCCTGGCCTTGCGACCCGCCACGCACCGCCGCCCCGCCGCGTGCTGGAACACGGCCAGGTAGCGGTCCACGCTGATGCAGGCCAGCAGAAACATGCCGCAGCTGAAGGTGGCGCTGTAGAGGAAGGAGGTGAGCTTGCAGAGCCCGGCCCCCAGGTTCCAGCCCTGCGTGGCGGCGGCGGCGGCCCAGAGCGGCAGCGTGAGGAGCAGCAGGAGGTCGGACGCGGCCAGGTTGAGGAGGCAGACGTCGGTCAGCGTGCGCAGGTCCTTCCCGCCCCTCCCGCTGTAGACCGCCACCACCAGGGAGTTCCCCGCCAGGCCAAGCACCAGCGTCAGGCCGTACACCAGCGGCAGGAAGACGGCGGCGAAGGAGCGGACGGACTCCTTGTCGCAGACGGAGTGGTAGTCGTAGTCGTAGTCATAGCTGCCGTTGTGGTCGCCATGGTAGTCCTGGTAGTAGTCCTCCCCCATCCTGCTGGATATTGAGGAGGTTAGTAGAGGTCATGGAAGACCTTGAGGAGGTGTCGCTAACAGGAGATTAAACCGCTACCGTGTTAGCCAGCAGTAGTGGCAGTATCAGCTGATGCAGTGAGATGTGTTGATGCTATATTCCAACAATGCGTCGCTTCGGTCTGAAATGCGACAGTCTGTTGGCAGCAGTTAGAAGAATTCCTCTCGCATGGTTACTCCATCAGCACACCTCAGGAGCACGAGACCAACTGCAACCTTCCTGACAATACCAGACCGCTCAGACATACGCTACTACTGTAGGCTTGCTGCTGTACGCTAGCGGCTGTATCAATATTTGATGGCCAAATCATGTGTGAGCAGTCCAGAAAACATCTGGTGGTCAGGTGTGCTCTAAATGATGAATCATGTCAACTTTGTTACATCGTTGAATATAGTTAGTAGTGATAGTTAATCTCAGGAGGTGACTGTAGTGAATGGATGTGATATGTAGCCCGAGGAGCATACACCTTATCATGCCACATATTATGTCATAAACGGTTTTAAAACAGGACTTTGACTTTTCAGGTAAAACAGGTACCACGGTATTGTTGAATACTTGATCCTGATTGGTCAATAACGCATAATGCATTATCCTAATCAATATCGGGACAACTCTGACTTTTAACAGTTCTGAATCAATGCCCTACAAATCCAACATCAACAACTATCCACCAGATGTTTCCATGACGACACAAAAAGAATATGCTCACAGCACCGCAGAAGAATATTTCAATTTCAGCAGATTTAGTTGATAAAAGCCGACAACATCATCATTCTTAGTAACGGTGGTGGAAGCGGGAATAAACCACTCTGTACGGCGGGGTGGTGAAGCCGACTAACCCTAACAATACATCTAGACCACAACACATCTAGACCA